>ML343501.1:249365-353025 GCA_005239505.1 Nicotiana paniculata
TTTTTTTTTTTTTTTTATTTTTTATTTTTTTATTTTCACAACAATACAACTATATTTTTTCTTTTTCTTTTTTTTTGTAGGTGACTCTTATTTTTTCAAACAATGCACCTTTCTCCTTATTTAAATTATTCCCCTCAAAAACAAACCTACCACCCCACACTTTAACTTTTCCATATTTCGTCACTTTTTCAGTGCTTACTACAGGTAACAAGGTTCAAATATATGATCGATTCAAGCAAAAGGGATATGGCTTGTAATGTTGTTGCCAAAGAAACATGATTATAGGATTAACGAGGTTAACTACGATACATAACAATTAGGTGGGTAAAATATATATAGCTAGCTCAACAAAGAAATTCCTATATCACTTCCAATAATGAACACAACTTCTTTTTCTCTTTGCACACACAGAGGGCAATTTCTAGACATCAAATGCAATGTACAGAATAACATAAAAACCTCACACACACTTGTCACATAACTCACTCAGGATTGGATCTATCACGACACTCCAGTCAAAGCAGTTAAGCAAATCTTAAGAATTCCTGATTTAAGGTATTTATCCTGGAGTCATAAATTGAGCCTAAGCGTCACAACCAAAATACTGACTATTCTCAAGGCATTAGCACGTTTCGAGATATTGCTACTATTAAGCCCTTAACCATGTGATTCCTACTCTTAAAAATTAAAAACTACCTACACCCAGTTCAATTAAAAACCATTTGAAAAGAACCGTAGTCCAAAGAAAAACCAACGGGGAATTACTACACAACCTAAAACAAAAATCTTTTTGGTATTTTCTTTAGACTTACTCCTTCAAGAAAACTGTCTAGGAGATCCATCGTCACGAAGAGTCCACATATTCCTAATTTTTAATTTTTTAATTTATTTTTTTTAAGATGATAAAACAAAACATAAAAGCTAAAAAAAAAACTACAACATTTCACCGAACATAAAATCTAAAAATAAACGAAATAAAACAATAAGCAACACAATTCACACAACACATATATACAGCACCCCACACTTAGTTCATGCACTGTCCTAAGTGCATCATATATACACAAAGCAAAAAGTAAATCAAAGTGCAAGATACTTCATGGTCACTCAGCGTCTTCATCATCGAACGCTCTCCATTATCATCCTCATCCGAGCGCATTAGCTCCGCATCAGAATCATCATGTGTGTTTACATCTTCGTCATCTGGGAGCCTGTACCCCTCACTTGCTCCTATCATCTGCTGAGCGTGAGCATTGAGAGGATACCTCTGATTCAACTCGTCCCTTTCATTAACCAACGCCGGACGACCTCCTATGCGCAACTGCAAATCCATCATCCCATAGAGATGGGCCATGAAGCTATCATCCCTGGCATAATGGTCAGCGTTGGTCAGTGAAGACTCCTCTTTTAGTCTTAAGCCAGTGATGTCAGTTTCCCGGGTGAGTTGTTGATCAATAATGTGGTCAATGTCGGGCTCAACCACTACATTACTATCAAGCAGGAATTGAGTCAGGAAATTCGTAAAAGGGATTCGATCAATTCTATTGTTGGCACGCACCAACCCCGTTTGATAGGGAATCAGGTGGCCCACTTTCACTTGCTGCCCAGTCATTAAGAAGTAGAGCACACAAATCCTCTCTCGGGTGATTAATTTGTCATGGGTGCACGGTAGTATCCGTGCATTAATCACTTTCAGCCATACCTGTGTTTCAGCCTTAATCTTCTTTTTGGGAAACCTTTTATGACGATTGGTAGATCTATCCCGAATCCAGGCAGTCTTGGAATCAACCCCACAAAGTGTATGCTTCACTTCTCTGTAGATAGGATGGCGGATATTTTTCTCTAGAGGCTCCACCAGAACATTCAGTGCTCCTAAGAAATCACATATGGCCTTGGCCGAGAAATCCACCAAGTGCCCACGAATTGGCACCAATTCTTCCTTGTCCTTAGGGTCAAATCCTGCATAGAAATCCCGGACTAAATTGAGGTTGATGTTGCCATGGTGTTTGAACACATATCCAAGACCCAATTCATAGATACTCCTCCAAATTGCTGGGAGTCTAGTTCAAAGAGGACCCTCACTGATAGCTCCTTCCGGGTGGACATGCTTGGGTTTGCAACGAGCATGCCATAGCCGGATGAAGTGTACCACGAATTCTACCGTGTGCAGATCTTGTGTATGTGGTGGGTGATAGTGGGGTGTTAAAGGTGCTGTGATTTTTTACGAAGTGAAGATGAGTGTGTCAAACTATGTGATATGATGTGGGTATGGGAGACAACCAGTGTTTAGGTGTGTGCTTGAGAGTGAAAATTGCTTGAGAGAGATGGAAGATGAAGAAAATCGGAAAAGTGAACTTACCTAGCGATACTCGTGCGTTTCAATCAAAAAGCCTGGGCACCCTGGCGTCTTCCAGGCGTTAACCCCATAATGCCAGCCTACCCGTGGCGTTACCTAGTCGTTAGACCCTTATCGCCCGCCTTTCCCTGGCGTTACCCAGGCGTTAGCCACTTAACGCCAACCTTTCCCTGGCATTAGCCAGGCGTTTGGCTCTTAACGCCAGCCATATTCCCACCTTCCGTCATGCTAATACGCTCCTCCATTCATCCGAATTCACCTGTAAGCTCGTTAGTACCTACAATTACACTAAAATACTTCTAGCTAATCTAAGATTTACTAAGCATTGGGTTGCCTCCCAACAAGCGCCTTATTTAAGGTCGTGGCACGACTATTACAACAAATCAATAGGTTGCCTCCTATGAAGTGCCTGATTTAACATCGCGGCACGACGTATCATACAAGCTATTTAAGGATTGTCTGGTGTATTAGGTTCACCCAGGTGCACAATAGGCAACATATTCGCTTCAGTCATTCCTACATATCTTTTTAATCTCTGTCCATTGACCTTGAAAGTACTAGACTCATTTTCAGTAGTAATCTCCACAGCACCATAAGGAAATACATTGACCACATTAAACGGGCCAGACCATCGGGTCTTGAGCTTACCCGGAAACATTCTTAATCTTGAATTGTACAGTAATACCTTGTCTCCGGTCTGAAATCACGATCCACAATATTTTTATCATGAAGTCTCTTCATTCGTTCCTTATACAACCTAGTGCTTCCAAATGCTTGGCTTCTCAATTCTTCTAATTCTTGTAATTCTGAGATCCGATTTTCTCCAGCAGTATCGAAATCCAGATTCAGCCGCTTCAATGCCCACCAAGCTTGATGCTCTAGTTCGACGGGCAGGTGACAGGACTTACCAAATACCAACTTGTATGGAGACATACCGATTGGTGTTTTAAATGCGGTTCTGTAGGCCCAGAGGGAATCATCAAGTTTATTCGCGCAATCAGTTCTTGTGGCATTAACGGTGTTGGTTAGTACACTCTTTAATTCCCGATTAGATACTTCAACCTGCCCGCTAGTTTGGGGGTGATATGGGGTTGCTACCTTGTGACGTACGTCATATTTAGCCAGCAACTTCTCGAAAACACGATTGCAGAAATGCATACCTCCATCACTTATAATGGCTCTTGGTGTCCCAAAGCGGGTGAATATATTCTTCTTTAAGAACCCCACCACCACTTTTGCATCATTGGTGGGAATTCTGTCGCTTCTACCCATTTCAACATATAATCTATAGCAACAAGTATATACTTATTGGCATAGCTGACAAAAGGACCCATGAAATCTATCCCCTAAACATCAAACACTTCTACCTCTTGTATTGGATTCATTGGCATTTCATGACGACGGGATATGTTCCCTATCCTTTGGCATTCATTGCAGCCTTTCACCCATTGGTGGGCATCTCTGAATACAGTGGGCCAATAAAACCCGGCCTCTAACACTTTCGCTGTTGTGCGGACTCCTCCGAAATATCCTCCAAAAGGAGCTGCGTGACAAGCCTGCAAAATAGCACATTGTTCTATCTCGAGGACGTACCTCCGGATCATGTTATCTATCCAAATTTTAAATAAATAAGGTTCATCCCAATAGTAGTTACGACTGTCACGATAAAATCTTTTCTTTTGTACAGCGGAGAGCTCATAAGGGTCAATTCCGCATACTAGGTAATTAGCAATGTCTGCATACCATGATACCTCTCTCACATTTGTGGCTAGCAGATGCTCATCTGGAAAGGTTTCCAGAATATCCTCAGCCTCAAGTGCCTGTTTAGCACCTTCGATGTGTGATAAATGATTAGCGACTTGGTTATCCGTTCCCTTACGGTCACGAATTTCCAAGTAAAATTCTTGCAAAAGCAGCACCCAACAAATTAAACGTGTTTTAGATTCTCTTTTCTCAACCAAGTACCTAATGGATGCGTGATCAGTGTACACGATCAGTTTTGACCCGATCAGGTAGGACCTTAATTTGTCAAAAGAAAATACTACAGCCAACATTTCTTTTTCTGTTACCATGTAATTCAGCTGAGCTCCACTCAATGTCCTACTTGCATAGTAAATTGGATGGATTACCTTATCTTTTCGCTGGCCCAACACGGCTCCTACAACATAGTCACTTGCGTCATAGATAAGTTCAAATGGTTGCTCCCAATCAGGGGCAACTATAATCAGTGCAGTGACTAGCTGCTTCTTTAGCTTCTCAAACACTACCCTGCAATCATCAGAAAACACAAATGGTTTATCTTTTTTGAGTAACTTACAAAGAGGATTGGCAATTTTAGAGAAATCATTGATGAATCGGCGGTAGAATCTGGCATGTCCCAGGAAGCTACGAATAGCTTTGACTGATGTGGGTGGAGGGAGTTTTTCAATCACTTCTACCTTAGATTTATCCACATGAATACCTTTACATGAGACAAAATGTCCCAAGACAATTCCCTCTTGTACCAGGAAGTGGCACTTCTCCCATTTCAGCACTAGGTTTGTTTCAATACACCTTTTTAGGACACGCTTCAAATTTTCTAGGAATTCATCAAATTAATTTTCCACCACTTTGAAATTGTCCATGAAGACCTCCATAATATCTTCCACCATGTTTGTTAAAATGGCCATCATGCACCGTTGGAATGTTGCAGGTGCATTGCAGAGGCCAAATGCATTCTTCTGAAAGCAAATATCCCATATGGGCATGTGAAAGAGGTCTTTTCTCTATCCTTTGGGCAATAGAAATCTGGTTTTACCCCAAATAACCGTCAAGGAAAAAAAAGTGAGATTTTCCTGCTATCCGGTCAAGCATTTGATCAATGAAGGGAAGTGGGAAATGGTCTTTGCGAGTGGCAAGGTTTACATTTCTATAATCCATGCATATTCTCCGACCCGTAACAGTTCTGGTGGATATCACCTCGTTTTTATCATTTTTACGACTGTCATACCCCCTTCTTTGGTACACACTGTACTGGGCTAACCCCGCTGCTTTCGGAGATAGGGAAAATGATTCCCGCATCTAAGCACTTTATCACATCCTTCATATTTGGATTTAACCGTCTTTGGTGTTCCCTAGAAGGTTTGTGCCCCTCTTCCAAGAGAATTTTATGCATGCAATAAGCTGGGTTGATCCTTTTGATGTCTGCCAGCGTCCAGCCAATGGCAGTCTTGTATTCAGAAAGTACTTGTAATAGCTGCTGTTCCAAGAAACGCATACCTGAGGTGCGCTGGTAAATGCTTCAGCTCTAACTTGGGTGGTGCTTCAACTGAGGGCTTGGCTGGTGGGTTCTCTCTCTTTTCCAAGTGTAGTGGTTCAATTTCAGAAATCCTCGACCATGTCCCTTTTCCTTCCAATGCCAATACACATTCTTCTAATTCCTCACGGTTCATATTATCTAAGTTCATCAAACATGCAGCCAAATGATCCCCAAGAGTTACGGGTGCGTCATCTTCTTCCAGTATCACGTTCACGACATCAATAAGAGAGCAATTAGAGAACTCACTTGGTCGCCTCATAAACTTCTGCACGTTGAACATGATTTCTTCATTATTGAGCCTCATCTTAAGCTCACCGGTTTCACAATCGATGAGTGCACTGCATGTGGCCAAAAATGGCCTTCCCAAGATTATGGGAATTTCCTCATCTACTCGGCTATCTAGGATCACAAAGTCATAAGGGAGTACAAATTTCCCCAATTGCACTAACACATCGTCTTGAAAACCTGACGGTCTCTTTACAGTCCTATCAGCAAGTTGCAGTAGCATGGAAGTAGGCCTGGCTCTACCAAACCCCCAGTCTTTTATATATAGCCAGTGGCATCATATTAATGTTGGCTCCCAAGTCACATAGGGATTTGGCGAAAGAGAAGTTGCCAATAGTACAAGGAATTATAAAACTTCCTGGGTCCGCCAACTTTTCAGCAATAGGACATGTCACCACTACACTACAAGTCTGGGTCAGAGTGAAAATAGCCAGGTCTTGGAAGTCAAACTTTATGGACGTTAAGTCCTTCATCATTTTAGCATATCCAGGCATTTCCTTCAATGCATCAATCAATGGGATATTTACCTGTATCTGTTTTAGCATGTCCAAGAATTTCTTATATTGCTCATCCTTCTGATATTTTTCTAGCCTTTGAGGGAATGGAGCTGGTGCTCTTTTCTTTTCTGTTCTCTGTTCTTTTTCCTTTTCTACTATAACCTCAACTGCTGGCTCTGGGATTTCCTCGAGTTCTTTTTCAGCTTCGCCTTGCTTATTAACTTCTTCTTTAGCTGGTTGCATTGTGCCCTTACTCAATGGGATAGAGTCATCAATTTCATTAGGTACCTGTACCCGTATGTTTGTATGTCTATTTTCACGCCTCCTTTCTTGTTCTAGGTCCAGGTCTCTGCCATTAGGGAAGGTCACTGCCATTAACTATTTTGGGCCTTTGCCCATTAGGTTCACATGAGTATCAGCAGGTAACGTTCCGTGAGGACGATTGTTAACTGCATTTGAAATCTACCCTAGTTGTACTTCAATATTTTTAATAGCTGCATCATGTGCATCTACTATCTCACTGATTTTGGTATTTGGCCCAATCACCTGTTGCATCATAGCTTCCAACCGCGAAAACCCATCTTCTTGCCTTCTCCCTGGTTGATGCTGAGGAGGGTAGTATGATTGTTGCTGATTATGATGGTTATAGCCGTGCGGTCTCTGTTATGGTGCTGCATTGCCTTGTGGTCTCATGGAGCCCATATTTCCACTATTTTGTTGTTTGTGAGGTGGCCTATATGGTCGAACTTCTTGACCCCAGTTCTGCCCCCCTTGTCTCTGACGTTTATAATTTGTCACATAATTCATATTTTCTGGATAAAGAGGGTTATCACATTCTGCATTCCAGTGGTTACCAAGTGGTTGACTAATTCATGATGTGCATAAGCCCCGATTGGTTGTGTCTACGATGTGTACTTGGTGTTTTTGTCCTGATTCCTCCACCTTCTTAGTAAGTATACTCATTTGTGTTATCAAGGTGGCCAAGTTCTCTCCAATAGTATTAGATGGATCAAATGGCACTGAATGAACTACATGAGTAATATGTGCATTCCTTGTTGTCCATACTGAATTCTGTGCCATCTTATCAAGTAAGATTTGACTCTCTCTCCACGTTTTGCTCATAAATGCTCCACCAGCCAAAGCATCAACATTTGCTTAAACAGTATCAACCTAACCCATATAAAAATAGTGCCCTAACATTTGCTCTGGAATACCATGATGTGGACAGATAACCAGCATCCCCTTAACTCGTTCCCATGTTTCTTGCAGTGTTTCAACTGGTTTCTGTCTGAAGCTCAATATTTCATCAATTTGTTGAGCAGTCTTGTTGGGTGGATGAAACTTTTTCACGAATTGCTTAACTACCTCCTCCCGTGTGGTAATGGAGTTTATGGGGAGTGAGTTTAGCCAAGTTTGGGCAGCACCAGTCACTGAGAATGGAAACAACAACAGTTTTATTGCCTCCTGAGTGAAGTTAGGCTACCTCTGTGTTTTGCAGATTGACAGGAAGTTTTTCAAGTGTTGTTGGGGGTCTTTATTGTATGACCCTGAGAATAGCCCTTTGTTCTGTAATAAGTGCAGCATATTATTTGTTATCTGAAAGGACTCGACCTGTATCTGCGGAATCAGTATCGCTGTGGCCTAATTCTCAGTTGTAGGTTGTGCCCAGTCATATAGAGGAGCCTCTGCCCCTATGTGAGCGACTGGGTCTACCACGTCATCCCCATGATTTCTCCAGTTGTGTGAATCTTCCATGTCTATTTTAATTTGTTCAATTTGTGGTTGATGTTTGCTTTTCCGGTTGGTCCGGTTTAGGGCCTTGAAAACTTTCTCGGGGTCTGATAAGGATTCAACTATTTCACAAGTCGTTGATGAGTTTCTAGGCATGCACCTACAACACGTTAGCAAAAGTTAAATTTTCAATGTAAAAACAAAAATTTAAGGAAAATTGACTATATTTCAGAATTTTGTATTTCTTCCAACTCAATTGATAATACCGTTAATTCTCCGGCAACGGCGCCAAAATTTCATCACGCTCAACTATGTCTAATAAAAGACTAAACGGGCATTACAAATATAATCCGGGGTATTATGCCTAGAGTCGATCCCCCAGGGAATTTACGTATCAATCAAGTCTTTAGAATACGCAACTTTTACTCAATCAATTCTCTCAAGACTTTTTAATATAAATTGGTGATGTTTTACTAACTCTACTGACAATAATACTAACTAGCAATTACTAACAATGTGTTGTAAACAATGATGATAAAGGTCTAAGGTTATGGTTTCCCTCGTTGGTAAACTTACTTCTCAAATACTTCTTATAGTTTGATTAGTTGTCTCTATGGATCATGAACACTCTATCTACCATAAATCTCTCTAAAGAAATTATGATAATTTACTGGACGCACTCTCTCAAGTTACGCTAGCTAGATTGCATTACAGTTCACTTTAGATTGCACCCGAGGTATCGTTATCTCTAATCCAACCCCTAAACCCTCGGTTATGACTTTCATCTATACTCCGGGAGTGATGTTGTTCAAAGAACTACCTAAATATGAACTGTCTCTCAAGTATATACATAATAAATAGGAACAGCTAATTATGGCCATTCAATTAGCTACAATAAGAACGTAGTTGAACAAATAGAGATGAACAATCAACCAAACTATATTAATATCAGCATAAGTTGGTCCCCAACGGGTTCCACCAAAACCCTAGATTAAGAAAATTAGCTACTCCAGTTCATAAATATCAAATCGAAAATAACTTGCATAATTAAATTACAGAGTAATGAACTAAGGAGATAAAAATCAATGTTTTTGCTTTGCTGAGTAGTAATCCACAGGTTTTTCTTCACTTTGATTATTTCCTCCCTTAGAATCCTCTTCAAGTTGTGTTTTTGGGGTCGATTTATATGTTTGGGATAAACTCTAAACGTGTAAGAGACTTCTATTCCAACCGGGAAACACTTAAACTCTTCAAAAACTCGAATTTAGCCGGAACAGGGGCCTGGCATTTGGGCCCTGGCGCCTGGCTAACGCAAGGCTAAGGCAGGCGTTTCAGCGCTAACGCCTGGCTAACGCCAGGCAGGGTAAGGCGTTTGGTCTTTGGCGCCCGGCTATAGCTCGGTGCACTCCTCCTCGCCTCTTAAGCGTATTTTCGATGTATTTGCATCCATTTAGGTCGGTTTCCAACTCCAATTTACCTACACATGAAATAGACTCCATTATGCACATAAAAAGTGTATTTTTATCATTAACGCACATAAAATGTAAGGCATATAACATGTTAAACCATGAATTCTAGCCTCGCATCAGAGCCCGTCCACGAAGTCCATGTTAACACGCTACCATTTCCATTCAGGAATCTCTAGTCTCTTAAGAAAACCACCCGGCTTCTGATGTTCATACTTTACTTGTTGACAGTTCAAGCACTGCGCCACAAACTCCACTATATCTTTCTTCATTATCTTCCACCAATATTACTTCCATGAGTCCTGATACATCTTCAGGTCACGAGGATGAATTAAGTACCGCAAACTTTGGGTGTCCTCAAGAATCCACTCATGCAACCCATTCGCGTTTGGGAACATCAGTGTGACTTTGCATCTACATCACCTATCATCTCCAACAAAAACTCTTTTGCATCACCGTGCTACACTGTGTCCTTAAGGACATGCAAATGGGGTTCGTCACAAGGATGCTCTCTAAGGCTCCCATATAAAGAAGACTGAGAAACCACACAAGCTAGAACCTGACTAGGCTCCGAAATGTCTAACCTCACAAAGTGGATGGTTGAAGTCTAAACATCTGATGCTAGCGGTATCATAGAATATGGAATATAAGCAAAGCGACTCATACCCGCATCCTTTATACTAAACGCATTGGCCATAATATTCGGTTTCTCGAGATGGTTCAAAATGGTGATATCATAGTCCTTGATAGCACTAACAATATTCGCTCCCTCAAATATAGATCATTCTGCTTAAACAAGGGTTAAAGACTCCGACGATCTGCAAATACCTCACAAGACACACCGTATATATAGTGCCACCAAATCTTAATTTCATGGACAATGGATGTCAAGTCCAAGGTAATGAACGAGGTAGTTCTTCTCATGGGGCTTCAACTGGCTTGAAGTATAAGAATCACCCTACCCTCCTACATCAAGACACATCCAATACTAAACTGATAAGCATCACAATACATTCTATATAAACCCGATGCAAAGGTAAAACTATAACTAGTTTATACGGTAAAACTGGGGAAGCCCGATTTTAAGGCTCCTATAGTATTCCGAGCCTTGACCTCGACTGTATCTGAAAGGTACCTGAAGTTTAACCCCAAGGTGCACTCCCCGAGGAGACATTCCGAGGGGTCGATGCACCTCGAGGCAGCGCAAAATTCGAAGATCATCATAGAAAGGCGGGAAGCTCCCAAAAGGCACATGATTAAAGCTGACCAAGTACGCAAAATAGTACAAGCCCGTACCGTGGTAGTAAATAGTTGTACCAGCCATCTCTTTTTTGTAATAACTACACGTGTACTATGTCGGGATTCCCCCGCATATATAAAAACAACCCTTGTCACTTCGTAAGACACGTGATATTTAATACAAGAACAAGAACACTTCCTGCTCTCTAACTCAAACATTATATATCTTTGTTTCATTGATTTATTGCTCTTAATTTATTGTGTTCATTAGTTTTTCTTCATTTATATCTCATTATTAACCCTAATGAGGCCATCTTCGAGGCTTTCAATACAACTATATCACTCTGGACAGGCGCTTGTCAAGCTCTTGAGCACGACCTCGAGGTCCATTCCGACTAAGACCGATACCCCGTCTCTCCACTGCTCGGTTTGCTTAATCTCACTGTCCTTCGCTCTTATTTCATTTTCTCACTTCTCACGGAGCATATACTGCCTAAAAAACTGGTATTAAAATAGATCACATATTTTAAGAACCACATAATCAAATATAATTGTAATTACCATTTTCAAGGTAAACAACTAGAGTTATGGTCATGGCAGTTTTAAGTTTCTTAAAGCTCTCTCTAACACTCATCAGACCACATGAATGGAGCACCTTATGGGTCAATCTAGTCAAAGGTGTAGCAATGCACGAGAAACCCTCTACCAACCTACGATAATATCATGCCAAGCCAAGAAAACACCGTATCTTAGTAGCTAAAGACGGCCTGGGCCGACTCTTCACTGCCTCAATATTCATCGAATCTACTTGATCCACTCCTTGGACAACACGTGCCGAAGAATGCCATATAATCGAGTCAAAAATCACACTTGGAGAATTAGCATAAAGTTGTTTCTCCCTCAATGTCTTGTGTACAATCCGCAGATGTTGTTTATGATCTGCCTAGCTTCATGGTACACCAGTTTATTATCAATGAATACTATAACAAAAAAATCAAGTTGTTGTTGGAATACACTATTTATCAGATGCATAAATGATGATGGGGCATTGGTTAGCCCAAAATACATCTCAAGGAACTCCTAGTTACAATATCGGATCCTGAATGTCGTCTTCGGAATATAACAATCCTTAATCTTCAACTAGTGATTCCCACACCTCAAATAAATCTAAGAGAACATTCTAGCCCCTGAAGCCAGTAAAATAAGTCATAAACGTGCGATAAAGGGTACTTGTTCTTAATTGTAACGTTGCTCGACTGCATATAATTAATGCACATCTTCATAGAACAATCCTTCTTCTTCACAAACAGCACTAGCGCACCCTAGGGCAGACACACTGGGCCTAATGATCCCTTATCAAGTAGCTCATGGAGATGTTCTTCCAATTATTTTAATTTTTCTAGTGCTATACATTACGGAGGAATAGAGATTATCTAAGTGCCCGACGCCAAGTTAATAAAAGATCAATGTTCCAGTCAACTGGCATGCCCAACAGGTCTACAAAAAAAAATTCGCAATGTCTCGTACTACCAAAACGAAATCAATTGTAGGAGTATTACCACCAACATCCGTAACAAAGGCCTAATATGCAAGACATATCTTCTCAACCATCGATCGAGCCTTCAAGTATGAAAGCACTCTACTAGGAACATAATCCAGGGAACCTTTCAACTAAATATTAGAATACCCCGGTATCACCAACGTTAGAATCTTAGCGTGACATGCTGACAACAATTTCATGCTTAAAATCACGTCGAAATCAACCATACTAAGAAGCAAGAGATCAAATATCATCTCTAATCCCCAATGATCACCACACACGATCGATACACACGGTCCATAATAATATAATCACCTACCGATGTAGATACCTAAAGAGGCATAATAAAGGAATCACGGGGCATATCCAAATAGCGAGCAAAGTACGTTGATACTTATGAATAACTCGAACATGGTTCAAATAATATGGAACTATCCATATGGAACACTTAAACAATATATTTGATCACTTCATCTCAAGCATTGCCTTCTGCCTGGCAGAAAGGCATCGCATGAAGCCTGACTACCACCTGATCGATCTTCTTCTCTAGGGCAACCTCGAACTGCTTTAGTCCCAACTCGAGTTGGCTGACTGAGTGTTGAAGTAATTGGTTCGGAACACATTGCTTGAACTCTCTACTCCAATGGACCTCCCATTAGACGGGGAAAATACCTCCTCACATGCCCCAACTATCCATAGTCGTAGCAACCTCTATTCGACGATGGCCACTGGAAGAATATGGTACAGATGAACACTCAACTAACGGAGTGGGGGATGAAATCTGAGCTAGGAGGGAATTTAAACATGAGTGACTTGGACGGGCACTGTATGAAGTATGGCTAGATGATGCACCACAAATAACCGGACGAGCCAGCTGACTAGGCTTATAAGTACGACCTCTGTTGTGATGGGACTGCCCTTCAGATGAGGAACTACTAAAACCTCCTGAACTACGAGGCCTATTGGCCTCCCTCTCCTCATGCTCCTGAGTGCAAACTAGATCTAGGCGTCTACCAGTATAAACAACATTGTAAAACTTAACATCTGTCGCAATTTCCCGTGTAACGATGAAACATAGTCCATAGTTTAGGCCATCAATGAACCTCATAGTCCTCACAAATCAGGCACTGGATAGTTCTTCTTATAGGGTATCAATTATTAATAATAATAAGAAATCACTTTATAATCTTGCAACAACACACACCCAATGTTAACACGTGATACATCACAATAGATTGTACAAGAACCCGATCCTGGAGGCAAAACCAGAGATTGGTCTGTATTCAAGGCAATCACGAGCATCTCAAAGCTCTGCTCACACTAATCAGACCACCTTAACGCGGAACCCTTCTACATCCATTTAGTCAATAAGGATACAATAATTAAAAACCCCTCAATAAAACGATGATAATATCCAACAAACCCTGAGAAACTGCGAATTTGTATAGCGGCAGAAGCCCTTTACCAACTCTAAACTTCCTCAATTTTCTTCGGATCAACATTAATACCCCCTAGTGGACACCACGTGACCAAAGATTTCCATCGAATTTAACTAGATCTCACACTTGGACTATTTAGCATATAACTTCTTCCCCCTCAAGGTTTTGAGCACAATCCTCGAATGTTGTTCATACTCATCTTAGCTGCAAGAATAATCCAATATATAATCAACAAATAATATGAAGAAGGAATCCAGATAAAGGTGAAATACGTTGTTCATCAAGTGCATGAAAGTTTTTCGGGCATTTGTCATCCCAAAAGACATCACCAATAATTTATAATTCCCATAATGAGTCTTGAACGTTATCTTGGGAATATATGAAGGCCTAATCTTAAACCAATGGTCCTTGATCTCATCTTCGAGAATCCTTATTACCTTGAAGCTAATCAAATAAATCATTAATACACAGTAGTGGATACATGTTCTTGATTGTTACCTTGTTCAGTTGCCTGCAGCCATTGCACGTCCTCATAAAACCGTCTTTCTTTCTCACAAATAACCGGTACACCCAGGTGATGCTATAGTCCTAATGAAACCTTTGTCAAACAGTTCCTGTAATTGTTCCTTCAATTCTTTCTACTTTGGTGGTGTAATGTGATATAGTGGAATAGATATTGGCTCGGTGTCTGGGAGAAAATCAATACTAAATCAATATCCATGTCTTGTGGCATGCCCGACATGCTAGCAGGAAACACATCTGAGAAGTTCCTCATAATGAAACTGACTCAACAGTAGGAGTATCAGCATTATCATCTATCAAGAAGGCTAAACATGCGAAACACCACTTCTCTACCATCCGTTGAGCCTTCAAAAATTAAATCACTGTACTAGGAGTGTGACCAAGCAAAACTCACTATTCTAACCTAGGCAACCCAGAAAACCTTGGCATTGCGAATATCACAGTCTTAACGTGACAATCAAGAATACCGCAATGTGGAGATAGCCAATCCATACCCAAAATTAACTCAAAATCAACCAAGCTGAGCAATAAGAGCTCACCTCTTTTATCATAACCCCTAATGGTAACCACACAAGACCGATATATACGATCTAACACAATAGAATCACCCACATGTTTAGATACATGAACAAGAATATCAAGAGAATTATGAGGCTTATCTAAAAAATGAGAAAAATATGGTAACATATAAGCATAAGTGGAACCAGGGTCTAATAGAACTAAAACATCCATGTGGCACGCTAAAACAATACTTGTGAGTAGGCCATCAGAAGAAACTGCCTATGGCCTTGCGAGAAATGCATAGCATCAAGGCTGGGCACCGCATGACTAACCTCCCCCTCTAGGGAGACCTTGAAGCAACTGAGCCCCACCCTTAGCTGGATATGTGCGTGGTGTAGCTACTAGTGCTCAGAAGTCTAGGGCAGTCCCTCTTGAGATGACTCAAGTCTGTACACTCGAAATAGCCATTCCTCATAAGAGTTAATTGATCCTGTGATTTACCCTCATAGCCCAAATAACTGCCTATGAAACCCTCAACAGACGACGGACATTAAGAAATTTGTGTTGGCAGTGCACTAAAGGATGGCTGAACTGGGTGGGCACTATATGAACAATGCCTAACTGATGAATCACGGGAAATCTATCGAGCTACCTGAGTCGGCCTAAAAGGACGACCTTTGTTGTAATGTGACTGGCCTCCAAATGAGGCACAACAAAAACCGCCCTAACCCCAGGACCTCTTAGCCTACCTCTCCTATCCCTTAAGCATGCAAACTTTCCCAAACAATATAGCAATGTCAACCTCCCGACCAAATCTAGTATCCATCAAGCACTCTCGGGTCATACCATATCGAAGGCCATACTTGAGGATATCAATGAACCTCATGCTCCTCTCCCTCTCAGTAGGAACCAAAAATACCGCATGATGTGCCAACTCCATGAATCTCATCTCGTACCGCATCACTATCATGACCTATTGGCGTAGATGCTCAAACACCCTAAGTAACACCTCTTTGCAAGTTTATGGAACACACTTCTATAGGAAGATAACTAAGAAGTGATGCTATGTAAGTGGTGTTTCACCAGCTGGTCTGCTTGACTCATGGGTCTGCCACTACATGTAGGTTGGCCTTGTGAAGTGGAAAGTAGTGAAGTCGACTCCATTAGAGTCCACAAGACTCGTTGTGTGAATAATACGGTGACACTGATGAAGAAAACCCTGAGCATACTCTAACACTCCTCCACTGAACTGGGGAAGACGAATTCGTTGGAATTTCTATAGATGGTCTGACCTTGGCCCGAGCTGCAACAACTAGTTGAACTGGCAAAATTCCTAGTGTTTCATAACCCTGAGCTAACTGCTCTCGTGTACAAGTGATTGAAGTCTAGGCCCCTTCCCTAATCTGTGAGGTAGATGGTGCAACTGGTATCATACTCGCCTAGCCAAGTTTGTGTATACACTCAAGATCTTGTACAAAGCCTCTTGAAGACCAGGCATAACAATAGGTAGAATTGGTGTTTGAGCTTGTCCAACCAGCTCAACAATATTCATAACCTAATCCTCCACTAGAAAAACTGGCCGTTCCATAGGTGCTGCTTTGTTTCGGGCTTTAGCTGTAGTGCATTCCACACCTCGGCCTCTACCTCGACTCTAGCTTCTCGGGTCTCTAACCAAAGGCACTGGTGTCAGCCTATCTGATCTCGTCGAACATGTCCTCATAATATGTGAGAGAGTAAAATAATAAAGGTGTAAACATTAGTAATAATAAATCTTAAGATAAGTACAAACGTATCCATATGGATCCGCAAAACTCTACTAAAATTTCTCATGACTCGTAAAACCTATGAATCGAATGGCCTAATACCAATTTGTCGTTACCCAAAACCACCAACCGGACATGATGGCGCCTAGCTCATTTGCTAGGCAAGCCAAATGTGAGAAAATTGAACATAGTAACAGAATTAATGGGAAACAAAATAAAAATCCATGCCAATTACATAAATAACTGCATCAATGCATACATCCGCCAGAACTAGTAATATAGATTCATGTGCTCTAAAATAAACATACAAGTCTGGAATACTAAGTAAAAATATTTTCTGAATGAAAATAATAGCACTATAATGAAAAGAGACGCCAAATACTAAATCAAAAGGTATCCCTACCTTTCCTCAGCAGCTCGCAACCACAATCACAGCGACTCACGGCTCGGTCAAACACTTGTATCTGCACCATTATTTGTAGAATGTAGCATGACTACAACCGACCTCATGTACCCAACAAGTATCATAACTAATGTCGGTGAGGTAATAGATGCAAGAATAATTAATGATACTCGCTAATAACATGCTCAGCTCATAAATCATACAAGTAAGTAATATCATAAAATCATAAAATACGGATAAAGCCACCTTGGTACACATGATATAAAGTGTCAAGCTCTTTATCGACTAACAATCTAGTATTATGTAATATATTCACAAAAGGCATGTATATATTCCCGATCTATCATATAGAGAAAGTACACAAATAAAACATGTATACATTCAAGAATATTGTCAACTATAGAAGAAATACAATAACCAAACCAAACACTAATCGGTTCTCGTCATACCGCGCGTACACCATAATGAGAGAAACAACCGCACGGACAACTCACGTGCCACATATAACAACTGCATGGACAACTCACGTTCTATCATAACCAGGATCCGCATGGACGCTTCATATGTTATCAACCTAGTCCAGATCGCATAGAAAGCATATACAATAATACGCATACATGAACAACAAATATCAAATTATATATTCATGGACTGATGTAAGTGATATGCTAAGGTGTAGGCATTTGCTAAGTGTACTACCACGGTTGAAATCAGGCAATTAAGACACGAGAATAACAATTAACATGTTTGAACCAGAGATAAACGAACAAACAATCTCTAACATGACTCAATTAGCTCACAAAGGGCTTACAAACATAATAACCATGATTACATGAAGATTAGCAAACATAATAGTACCCCAATGTATGCACATAGGATCAACAACCTCATATGTGCGCCATCATAGCACGTAGCCAACACTAATAAGCCATAAACTATTGCCTTATCCAGGTTTAGGCGAGATACTTACCTCAAGCAAGCCCAATAAAAATTCTATAAATCCTTTCCCGCATGAATCAACATCTGGACTGCTCGAATGTAGCAAAAATCACTTAATAACATCAACAAAAACCAAAAGAATCAACCATAACCAGTAAATCTATTATCTTGATAATATACAAAGTCAACCCAAAAAGGCAACCCCGGGCTAAAACTAGAACCTGACAAAACTCACAAATCATAAACACCCATTCAAATACTAGTCTAAATATATTCATCCAAATCCAACCTCAAGTGATTCTAGAATAAAAAAGATTCACTTTCTAAAAACCATAGGAAAACCCCCCAAATATGTCCTTTAATTAACATTAAAAAGGTGTAATAATCGAGGGGAAATCAATATTTAATGCCATAATTTGGTAGAGTTTACTTACCCCTTCAATTTAGATTGATAAATCATCCAAAAGTCTCCCCTAGCCGAGTTCCAAAACTCCAAATTATGAGGAATAACTAAAACCCTCAAAAGATATTATTAGCCCAACTATTCTACATTTGCAGACTAAAATCCCGCTTTTGCGGTTCTGCATTAGAGAAAAAACCATCGTAGATGTGGATGTAACTGAAATTTCTGACAAACCGCATATGGGCATCCTCCTATGCAGAAAAACCTACGCTTCCGCTCTCACCCTGATGCATCTGCGGACTCTGCCTCCAACCACCATCCTTCTCCCGTGCGCATACAATCTCGCAGGTGCGACTTCACACCTGCCAACCTCCCTTTGAAGCTGCGATTTCACCACGTTTTCCAACCATCAGCCAAGCACAACAACTTTCTCGGTTTCCCAAAACGCACCCGAACATGTTGGTACCTCGCCCAAGCATACCAACAAGTCCATAAAAATTATACATACATGCTTGTAGTCTTAAATAATAAAAAATAACATCAAAACCATGGATTGCACCTTGATTCAAGCCTAAAGGCCTAATCAACTTCCATCTTTCCAAAAGTATTGTCGAACCACGTCTACTATATTTAGAATGAACTCAAATTTTACGTAAAATTCCTAAGTGACATAAAGGACCTATTCCAACTCACAAAACAACAATATGAACCCAATGTCATCAAATTCAACTCCAAGACAAACCTATGAGTTGTCCAAACATTCAACTTTCCAACTTTCGCCAAATAGAACCAAATCAACGTAGGAACCTCCAACTCTAAATTTGGGCATACACGTAATCCCACCATAATCGGACAAACCTTGGAATCATCAAAACACCATTTCGGGGTCGTCTATAGAAAAGCCTTACTCTGGTCAACTTTCACTAGTTAAGCTTTCAATCTTGGAACTATGATTCCTAATTCATTCTAAAACTTCTCAAAAATAAAATTAACCATCCCTGAAATTCACATAATGAAAAATATGCATATGTAAAGCATATAACGGGGGAAACGAGGCTAAAATGCAGAGAATTACAACTCGGGTCATTACAGGAAGTCTATACACAAATGCGTGGCTTGTTTGAGTTTTCTGCTTATTCAATATATATGAGGTTCTTCTCGTGGATGTGGTGTCGCAGTAGAAAGATTTGTGCTTGAAAAATCAATAATCGCTAGGCATAATATTATAATTGAGGGTTTGGTTTTATTTTATCATATTTTGAGATTGGGAGCTCGCATTGTGGCAATTTTCACCTACATAGTTTGGATAAGTTTTGTTAACCCAAATTTGATTAATATTCTTGATTATATCCTTGTTTTTTTTATTTTTGTTGATGAAATCAAAAGGAAAAAATTGAGGTTTTTGTATGAACTATCTGTGAATGAATAATTAAGAATTGAACCCGAATTTGAAGTTGAATTTGAATGAAACTTGTATATTTGGAATTGTGTTGAATGGATGATCGAGATTTGTAACTTTTGTCATGGTGCAGGCATGGGTTAAACTTTTGTTTGACTTTGTGTATTTTATTAAAGATCGATTATTTATGATCCATTATTGTTTCCTTTAGAATTATTTGGCACTATGTCATGTTATTTGGTTAGATTCGAGTCGTTTGAAGGTCGAGTCGCAGGGGAGGCATTTTTGGAGTATTTGTTCTCGATCTTTAAGGTAAGTATATTGCCTAGGCTTTGCTTGAGTGTATTTCACCGTAGACTACGGTACTTTATATATGTTAGGGATGTCAAAAGCATGAAGTGACATTCATAAATGCATACCTCGTGGTTATTCCTGATCCCGATACAATTTAGGCTATTATATACCTTGTTTTGCTATTATAGCTCATTGTTACCGTGTTTTCTCTACCGGTATTACTACTCAAACTATATTCATAATAGAAATCATGGCTAGTCTATGTTCTTATCCGATGGAGACATGATAGGGCTATGTTACTGTGTTGAGCTATTTATCTCACATGTTGTTAGTGTCCTTACTTATGTGATAGAGATTTAAGTGGATTTGTGGCACGTTAGTATAATTTGTGTGGTATACTGGTTTCTAATACTACGAGATGTTGGCATATTGTGATTTGAGAGGATCAAATGATGAACTTTGTCCATAGAAGCATATTAGTATTTATAATGAGGTTATGTGTATGCCTGGATCCATATTGAGCTAATTGGTGTTGATTTTGCGATGTCGTGTGTGCATGGACATTTGGGATAAGTTATGATAATTGTTGATATAAAGACCTGACTGGTCTTTTTGATCTTAAGAACTTTGTTCAGGGGTTACAGAATTTCACTAGATTCGTATTACGCATTACAATTTGCGTGTTTGGTTGATTTTGACTCTTGAGATGTTCTGAGCTTATTTGGAAGAATAATTCACTATCTGGAAGCCTTAAGTTGGAAGAGTTGACCAATGTTTAACTTTTATGTAAACGATCTTTGAGTCATGGTTTTAATAGTTTCAGTAGGTTTATATGGTGGTTTTTTACTTGGGCGTGTGTTCGAATTTGAATTTGGATGTTCCTAGAAGGTTTTTCCTCTATCTGTCGGAGGTTGGCAATTTGAAGAATTGGAGAGTTCACAAGATTGACCTAGAGTCCACTTTGCTGTTATAGGGAAACTATGGTGTTACTGCACTTTTTGGTTGGTTCATTTTGTTTGTTGGGACATTTATCAAAAGTTTGGTTGAATTTTGGAATGTCTATGTTTGGTTCAGACTCGTTCGTCGAAGTTGGGAAGTTTAAAACTTATGAGAATGATTGTTTACAATGAAAATGGTAATTACAATTAAAAATTTTTTTGTTGTTCTAAAAATATGTGATCTATTTTAATACTAGTTTTTAGGCAATAGATTCTAAATATAAGTAAGGAAGGTATGATAACCACAAAGGAAAGTAGTGATATGCAGAACGAGCTATTGAGATACCGGGTCTCGAGCTGGTCAAAACAGGGCCTCGAGGTCGAACTCGAGTGCTCGATAGAGGGAGGTCAATGAAGATATCACAGTATTGAGGGCCTCGAAGATGGCCTGTTTATGAGCAACAATGAGCAATAAGTGAAGAACAATCAATGAACACGATAAATTGAAAGCAATAAATCAATGGAACAATTGTAGAGATTATTCTTATTCTTGTATTGAATGTCATATATCTTACAAAATGACAAGGCTCCCCTTTTATATAAAAGGAGGAATGCCAGCACAGTAAATGTGTAATTGTTACAAAGAAATGCAGCTGGTACATCCATTCAATGTCACGGTACGGACTTGTACTATTCTGGTGGACTTGGTCAGCTCAAACCACGTGCCTTTTGGGAATTTCTCGCTTTTCCAAGATGGTCGTCGATTTATACCACCCCGAGGTCGAGAATGAAGAATCCTTGATATGCTTCCCCGATGTCAAACCTCCAACTGCACTTCGAGCCCTCTGAAGACGGGCTATGGAATGCCATAATGATCATAAAATTGGGTAGCCGTATACAGATAGTCCTCGCGTTTCTTAGAACGATGTGATAAGAAACAATCGTTAATTCTTGCCTCTTCGATATCCTCATTATGATGTCAACCTCGATTGAACATTAAATGACGTGACATAAAGGCTGCATAGAGGTTGTTGTCAGTATGATTCTCGAGAAGACCGTGAACCTCTATTGTTCGACCTTTCTACTTCTCAAACATGCCCAAATGGCTTCTATAAATACTTCAATTGTTTTCCTTTCACACTTTTACAACATCTTCAAGTCATCAAAATTTAGCTAACAGCTTTCTGCTTTCATCCTATTTCTGCGCTTGCTTCTTCATCTTTCTCCTTTGAAACCCAGTTACAATTACGGCCAATACCTCCAAAACGGTACCTCAAAAAGAAGGAAGCACTTCCTCATCACGCCCGACTAAGGGAAAATAAAGAACACCTCCTACTATCGAGCAGTGTATTCCATGTCCCTTTGACATTGTCTCCGATTTTACAATCGAGAAACCCCCTTCTACACCAGGCTAATACAAAGAGAGTAAAGATAGACTTCCATTGAGGGAGGGGGGGGGGGGGAGGCGACACAAGTAGAAATCCCTAAAGTTGAGGAAAGCGTAGTAACACATAAAGTCGGCTTCCTTATCTCCACCGATAGATCCGGTGATTCTCAACTTCTGTCGTCAATACTGAGTGACACTTGGTTAAATTTGTCCTTCTTTCCGAAGGATAGTCTACATGATCCGACATATCTCCAACATGGTCAAGGCAATGACTTTCACCCTCGATCATTTGATAAGATTGTATAGCCCTCGTCTCTTCCGAGGGGGTTTAATCAAGCTACACCGTCAATCCGCCAAAGTGTACTTTGCCTGCATCGACGAGAACAAAGACTGGGTATGGATGAGCCAGTTTGTCAGAGTTAGAACCTCGGACCTTATCCCTGTTGTTTCGATGCCATTCCCGGAGGAATGGAACATGAAGAGTAAGTGTGTCCACATCGAGTAAGTTTTATCATCTCTTCTTCTTCTTCCGACTTGACCTCCTTCTTATTTGATTGATTATCCTTTGTAGCCACTTTTGGTTACCTAGAGTGGTCCAGGACCTCCTAGGATGGATAAAACGCTTAGACGCTACTTTTCCATATACCAAGCGCATTTGTAGCAATTTGTCCATCACGCGATGACAGGCCAAGAACCACAGTATGCTTTTATTTCCGTCATTTCCACATTCATTGTAAGTATTATTTATGGTGGTAGGTTTGATACATCATGACTGTGTATGCCTCGGGGGAAACGTGTCAATGAGACCACCCCTTTCTGGTGAAGAAGAGGCTTCGAAACCCGCCAAGGAAAAGAAAAGGAAGAAAGAGACATCAGCGGAATCTCCGAAACCCAAGAGAGAAAAGACTCAGAAGCCCAAGACCGATGTTATGGTCCTAACCTCGATGCTGCTGAGAGCCTACTTTCCTAGGAATAAGATGATGATACCTGCCCTTTGGTACAAAGGGTAAAACGAAACGTAAATGCTTTGAAAGTTGTTGGGCGGACGGCTGCTGAGTCGGAGGTAGCTGATGTGGACCCGCCTCATGTTGAGGAGACCCTCGAGTAGGGTTTGGGTGCAGCCCCCGAGCTGCTCATCTGACATGGTACAATTTATATTGGTGAGCTTAGAGGCCCTGTTTATGAAATTTTTCTGGGGCGAGAGGAAGCCCCGATGGAAGTTGATGCTGCAGATGAATTTCAATCGGGCCCGTCATTTTCTCCAGATGAGATACAAGATGCCCAGGAACGGAATGCCTCCGGTTTGGAGACCTCTCAGAGAGAGGACGCTACATTCAGAGATTAATTTGAAGGCGTTAAGGAGGAGACCGATCTCGATGCCCCCGTCGCTCTCGAGGAGGCTGAGAGGCTTCAAAAGCAGGTGATCTTCATGATATACTGTTTGTGCTTCAAATTTCTACTCTTTCTTTTCTAAAATTCTTCATTTGTGTTCTAGGTCAAGAAGTTGTATGACCAAGCTTTCGCCAAGCTACATGATGAGCTGAATTTCCGTGAGGAGGAGCTCGAGAAGCTTACATCAGAGCTAAATGAGCTCAAGGCTCTGCATGCCCGAAAAGAGGAGGAGATGGTCGACCTTCGGGCACGCTTAGATAGATCGTTCCAAGAGAGGGCCTACTTCATCGAGTAGGTTATCTAGTACTCAAGGGGAGGTTGTCACCTTATCCGCGATCAAATCTGAGGCCAATGAATTTGTTTCTTCGTACAAAAGGGATGCTACTGCCGCAAATGATCATGATAAGGAGTATCCGAAAAGGCCGAGCTAAAACTGACTCGGTCCGTTGCTCACACTCGCTTGAGAGCTAGGAGGCCAGCCTTCGAGGGAGCGAGCGGCAAATGTGTCGATCTCTCGGTGAGGATTGAAGAAGCCAGTGCCTTGGAGGAAGAATCATCAATCTCAACTACATCGGATGAGGGCTCTAGAAGTGACTCGGGCAGTAGTGAAGGCGTAGAGTAGATTTACTTACGATTTTTGCCTTTTTTTTTGTACATGGGATCCTCGAGGGAGCTTTGTAAAATACCCTTGTAAATATATTTTTTGGAATGCATAAGATCTCCTTGTTTCATATATCTTCAAACTTTTCCGTGTGATGTTTATGCGAAAGTCTATCTTCGATTTTTAATTTCAGACATTTGGAGCCCATACTTGCACTAATAGAGATCCCCGAGATCGGACACCTTCTTGAGGCTAGGTTGTTATGGGGGTTTCGATCCCTCAAACACTGTATGAAACCGTCATTCATATGACATGAGTGACACTTCCCCAAAAGTTGTAATGATTTAGTCAAAATTGATTCGTCTTCAAAGTAGACGAATAGTCGCTGCTTGTTCTATATATATTCTCGCTTCTTCTTCAGTTTAGGTTTTGCATCTTGCAAAACCAATTTTTTTCTTTAAAGGTAACCTTATCTCACCTCTTCTATTTCTTTAGTTCAAAGCTTTTGCTTGAGCTTTCTTCTACTTTATCTTTATTCAAATGATTATGGATGTCGTGCCCAGATTTGTTCACTAGGAAGAGGAAAGTTCTAGCTCTACTTCCCGCCTGGTCGGTGGTACACCGCAAGCGTTTGGCGAGCTAACTTCGAGTTATTTCATTTCGAGTAAGTATTTTATGTTGTAGAGAGCTCTCGATATTCAGGGCCATCGGGAGAATGCATCGAGGTTCATCCCATCAATAGGAGAGAAACACCTCGAGGTAGTGAGGAGTGACTGTGGATGGGGAGAAAAGGTGGTATTGTAGGTACATTCTCGGGAATAGGGTATCATGGGCCATATAGAGGGGTTTTTGAATGTATACACGTACCCCTTTACGTTGGGCCCTCTCGATAGAGTCGTACGCGAGTTCTGTCGAAGATATCAAGTCACCTTCGCTCAGGTCCACCCGTTATTATGGAGGATAGTGATGATGATAAGGTTTTTTGCTGAGAAAGCCAAGCTCGGGTTCATTTTCAGCCATCATATCAGACTATACCGACCTTTACATTACCGAGGTATGATCACTCTGCGACGTCGATCCACCAAGCCCTTTATCTCTAGTGATGAAGAAGGCGGGGACCGATGGTGGATGAGTCAGTTTGTTCGAGTGAGGACTATCGATATTATTCCTGCGGAGTTCTTGCCATTTCGTGAGAAATGAAATTTCACACGTAAGGGATACGCTGAATTTTATCCTTTTTTGTTCATAGTGGAGTCAGACTCTGAAAGAATGTTTTCTTCATGTCACCGCAGTGATCCCGTGATTGCCACATTAGGTCCCCGATCTGGTGGATTGGACTGGGAAATTGGCACCATGCTGAACCTATAATGAACGCAAGTGACTAGACTTGTTGAAGGGCCGATGGGAAGCAAAACACCACGATATCTGTTGTGTGGTTGCTTCTTTAAACGGTACTCCTTATTTTTTTTCGATAATTTCTTAGCTTCATATATTGGTGATTTCTCTTAAATGAGGCCATGCCCTCTCAGGGAGGGGCAGGGACCTTCGGCTTCGGAGCCGGACAATGACAATAACAGGAAGGGATCCTCAAGAGACGAGGATGCTCAGAGTGAGGCAAGGTCTGCCTGGAGGCATAAAGGAGAGGCAACCGTAGAGGAAGATCAACAGATAAAGGTTACCACACATCGATGGATGGACCGGGAGTTCTCTCAAGGCAGCTAAGCCTGGCGAACCCGAAGTCTCTAGCCCTGAGAGAGCGGTTCCTCCCTTGCTACCGTATTCTTCCCTCGTCGAAGGTACTTCGAGGGATAGGGATCTTCTACTGCTATCTTCCTTTCCCGTTGAAGGTACTTCGAGGGATAAAGATCTTCTGCCGCCTTCTTCTTCTCATGTCGAAAGTAATTCAAGGGATGTTCGGAGCCAGAAGCTGCATAAATCAAGTGGAGCGTGGAGCGTTCACGTCCCCTTCCAGGGTGTTTTGAAGGGAGCTGATGAGACCAGGCCAGTTGACGCACGCTCCGCGTTCGAGGAGGCTCAGCGGCTTTGTCTTGTGGTGAGTTTCGGTGATCTTGTTGGTTTTTCAGCTTTATATTTTTACCTTTTGAACTGAAGCTTCTTTTTCATAGGCTTTTGACAAGCTCAAGTCCGAGCTACTCCGCTGTGAGGCCAAGTTGCGGGAAGCCTTGGGCAAGGAGAAATCTCTCAGGCTTGTTTGTGATAAGAAGACAAGAGGGTTGATATATCTTCGAATTGAGGTTAATCGAAGCCAAGATTACGAAGGGAATCTCGAGAAATAGGTAATCCTTATTTTGAGGGGGGTACATGTATCTTTTTCCATCTTTGAGAGCTAATTTTTAATATTTCAGTTGCAGAGAAAGACGGAAGCTCTTTAACGCCTTTGGGGCATAAAAGGCCATATTAATTCTGAATGTATTGCTTTGAGGGCCCAGATAGATGCTCACGTAGCGGCCGAAAAGAATGCTTTGGCTAAGTCTTCCACTCTCGAGATACAAATTTGCAATACCCGAGAAAGAAACTCGGTCCAAACAAGCAGAATTGCTGAGCTAAAAACACATATTTTGAAGATGAAGGCCAAGGTATTGGATGCTCAAGTCGAAGCCGAAGGGCTCCGAGTAAAGGCCGATAAGAAGGTGGTTGTTTGCTTAAAATATTTGGCTGATGCTCGGCAAGAGTTGAGCAATGACTACATCCGATGCAGATCTCAGAGGGGGACCCTCAATGAGATTCATGTTAAGGGTTTCGATCTCTCGGTCCAAGGGAGCAGAAATGATTCCTCGAGGAGTTCACCTCGGGGCTAAACTTTAGGTTCTACTCCGATATAATCGAGGTAGAGGGTCGGAATGTTGTAGGAGCCTCAAAATTGGGCTTCCCTGATTTTACTATATACAGATTGTCCCCGCGTTTCTTGGAATGGAAATACAAGAAACAGTTTGAATTAACCAACTTTTTAATGCTCTCATTATCCAATCAGTCATGCCACGTAAGCAATCGATGTGAGAGATTCCCGAAAATCATACATGCACGGTTTTTGAAATGATTCGAATTTATTATGGCGGTTGACCGCCTTTTGGATTTCCTCAACATGCGCGGTTTTCCCCTATTGATACTTATTCTCCTGCCTCTCTTCTTTCATTACTTATTTTAACCTTTTCTAAAAAGTTCTCTCAGTACTTCTTTCTTGTGCCCCCCTTTTCGATCAACTCCCTCTCGTTTTCTTTGAAATCTTTCAGCAGGAATGACGAAGGCATCCAAAACTATTAAAAAATATGATAGAGCCCCATCTTCCTTATGTTCCTCGATGAGAAAGGCAATTTCACCCTCGAATCTCGAGGAGTGCATCCATGGACCCTGCGAAATGACCTCTGATTTTATGTTCGATAAACCTTCCTCGAGGTCGGGGCGTTATGAACCCATATCCCTATATGTTAGCCTAATAAAAAAAATCGAGAAAGTGAAAACCGACAGCCACTGGGGAGATGCGTTGTAAGTAAAGATTCCCCCTCGGGGGGAAGATATAACAACCCATAAAATCGGCTTCCTCAGTGTATACACTTATCCATTTACCTTTGGCCCGGTAGGACCGTCTTCACCGTCGATAGAATCATCAATCTCAACTACATCGGATGAGGGCTCTAGAAGTGACTCAGGCAGCAGTGAAGGCGTAGAGTAGATTTACTTACTATTTTTGCCTTTTCTTATTTGTACATGGGATCCTCGGGGGAGCTTTGTAAAATACCCTTGTAAATATATTTTTTGGAATGCAGAAGATCTCCTTGTTTCATATATCTTCAAACTTTTCCGTGTGATGTTTATGCGAAAGTCTATCTTCGATTTTTAATGTCAGACATTTGGAGCCCGTACTTGCACTAATAGAGATCCCTGAGATCGGACACCTTCTTGAGGCTAGGTTGTTATGGGGGTTTCGATCCCTCGAACACTGTATGAAATCGTCATTCATATGACATGAACGTGACACTTCCCCAAAAGTTGTAATGATTTAGTCAAAATTGATTGGTCTTCAAAGTAGATGAATAGTCGCTGCTTGTTGTATATATATTCTCGCTTCTTCTTCAGTTTAGGTTTTGGAGCTTGCAAAACCAATTTTTTTCTTTAAAGGTACCCTTATCTCACCTCTTCTATTTCTTTAGTTCAAAGATTTTCATAGGCTTTTGACAAGCTCAAGTCCGAGCTGCTCCGTTGTGAGGCCAATTTACGGGAAGCCTTGGGCAAGGAAAAATCTCTCACGCTTGTTTGTGATAAGAAGACAATAGGGTTGATATATCTTCGAATTGAGGTGAATGGAAGCCAAGATTACGAAGGGAATCTCGAGAAATAGGTAATCCTTATTTTGAGGGGGGTACATGTATCTTTTTCCATCGTTGAGAGCTAATGTTTAATATTTAAGTTGCAGAGAAAGACGGAAGCGCTTTAACGCCTTTGCGGCATAAAAGGCCATATTAATTCTGAATGTATTGCTTTGAGGGCCCAGATAGATGCTCACGTAGCGGCCGAAAAGAATGCTTTGGCTAAGTCTTCCGCTCTCGAGTTACAAATTTGCAATGCCCGAGAAAGCAAATCGGTCCAAGGGAGCAGAATTCCTGAGCTAAAAACACATATTTTGAAGATGAAGGCCAAGGTATTGGATGCTCAAGTCGAAGCCGAAGGGCTCCGAGTAAAGGCCGATAAGAATGTGGATGTTTGCTTAAAATATTTGGCTGATGCTCGGGAAGAGTTGAGCAATGACTACACAAGATGCAGATCTCAGAGGGGGACCCTCAATGAGATTCATGTTAAGGGTTTGGATCTCTCGGAGGAGATAAAGCAAACCAAGGCGGATGAGATCAACGCCAAATTATTCATTTCCACTGAAACCGGAATTGATGTTTGAAGGCCTTCGAGGGAGCTGGCCCCGAAGGGCTGACGAGGCCATAGTCCCCTAGGGGGAATAAGGTCAAGTCCTCGAGACTAGACTAGGTTTCTTCTCTTTCTGTTTCTTTGTGAGAGCATTGTAAATGTATCATTGCAATACATATATAAAAAGATACTTCTGATTTTCCCTTTACATGAATTTCCATTTTCGTGCATCTGCCTTTTTTAGTTTGAATTTCAATGCTTGTTAATAATTAGCCCAATGAATTTGACTTCGAGGTAAAACCCCTTAGGTTTTGTTTACCGTGAAAATGGTAGTTACAATTTATTTGATTATATAATTCTAAAAATACGTGATCTATTTTAATACAAATTGTTTAGGCAATAGATACTAAGTGAGTAGTGAGAAAATAAAATAAGAGCGAAGGGTAGCAAGATTATGCAAACCGAGCAGTGGAGATTCTAGTCTGGAGGTCAGTTAGGATGGGCCTCGAGGTCGGTCGGGATGGGCCTCGATGTCGACCTTAGGAGCCTGACAAAGGGGTGCCGATGATGATATAACAATTTTTTAAGGCCTAAGATATGGCATATTTATGATTAATAACAAATACTCAATGAAGAACAAGAAATGAACATAATAAATGAAAGGCAATAAATCAATAGAACAATTGTAGAGAATGTTTTAGTTAGAGAGCAGAGGATGTTCTTGTTCTTGTATTGAATATTATGTACTCTACAAAGTGACAAGGGTCCGCTTTATATATGATGGGGAATCCCAACATAATACATGTGTAATTGATGCAAAGAGAGATGGCTGGTACAACCATTTAATGCCACGGTACGGGCTTGTACTAATTTGTGTACTTTGTCAACTTTAATCACGTGCTTTTTGGGGTTTCCTCCCCTTTTCATAATGGTCTTTGAATCATGCCCCGGCTCGAGATACATCGACCCCTCGAAATGCTTCCTCGAGGAGTTCACCTCGGGGCTAAACTTTAGGTTCTGCTCCGATATAATCGAGGTAGAGGATCGGAATGTTGTAGGAGCCTCAAAATTGGGCTTCCCTGATTTTACTATATACAGATTGTCCCCGCGTTTCTTGGAATGGAAATACAAGAAACAGTTTTAATTCACCAACTTTTTAGTGCTCTCATTATCCAATCAGTCATTCCACATAAGGAATCGATGTGAGAGATTCTCGGAAATCATACATGCACAGTTTTTGAAATGATTCGAATTTATTATGGCGGTTGACCGCCTTTTGGATTTCCTCAACATGCGCGGTTTTCCCCTATTGTTACTTATTCTCCTGCCTCTCTTCTTTCATTACTTATTTTAACCTTTTCTAAAAAGTTCTCTCAGTACTTCTTTCTTGTGCCCCCCTTTTCGATCAACTCCCTCTCTTTTTCTTTGAAATCTTTCAGCAGGAATGACGAAGGCATCGAAAACTATTCAAAAATATGATAGAGCCCCATCTTCCTTATGTTCCTCGATGAGAAAGGAAATTTCACCCTCGAATCTCGAGGAGTGCATCCATGGACCCTGCGAAATGACCTCTGATTTTATGTTCGATAAACCTTCCTCGAGGCCGGGGCGTTATGAACCCATATCCCTATTGTTAGCCTAATAAAAAACATCGAGAAAGTACAACCACTGGGAAGATGTGTTGTAAGTAAAGATTCCCCCTGGGGGGGAAGATATAACAACCCATAAAATCGGCTTCCTCAGTGTATACACTTATCCATTTACCCTTGGCCCGGTAGGACCGTCTTCACCGTCGATAGACCCCTTCGTTCTAAATTTCTACAAGCGATATCATGTGACGCTCAGCCTGATTCACCCATCATTTTGGGAAACCGTTTACATGATTAGGCATTTTGCAAACATGGTCGAGGGGATGTCTTTCATCGTTGACTCCCTGATTAGAATGTATAGTCCCCGACTTTATCGATATGGTCTGATTAAACTTCTGTGTCGGGCCTCGAGGGTTTTCTTTGCTCGCACCGACGAAGGCAAGGACAGTGGGTGGATGAGCCACTTTTTTCGAGTCAGGACCTCAGATCTGATTTCATTCGAAAGGATGTCGCTCTCTAAGGAATGGAATGTAAAACGTAAGTTAATACTTTAATTTTCCTTTCTGCCAATTCTCCTTTGAACCAATTCCTCTTGACGATACAATTGTTGCGTGGTATCCTAATGCGGTTAAGGATCTTTTGAGCTGGGTTCGCCATCTTGATTCTATCTGCCCGTATGTCGAGCGTGTGTGGCGCGACCTGGCCAGGGATCGATGGGAAGCTAAAAATTATGGCGGGACCTTTCCTTTCGTAATACTTGAGTTCTGTTTAAAAGAGACGCCCCACTGAATATGTTCTGACATTTCGTGTTCTGTGCTTATGAATGTCTAAGGGAGGCTTCTTTGATGAGAGAAGCATTACCGGGGGGGAGAAGATATCCCAAAACTGCATAAACAGAAGAAAAGAAAAAGGGAATCGTCGCCCGAGCTTTTGGAGACGAAGAGGGCTATAATTCAGAGGTTTACGGTTGACTCCGTGGCCTTAGGCGAGAAAAAAGATTTCCTGATATCGACCGAGGGAAGTGGAAGCATAACTGCTCTTGCCTATACTGATTCGTTGACTGTTGAGTCGATGGCTTCTAGATTAGAATTTGATGATGCCGCCTTACCTGAGATTGAAGAGGTTCTCGGGGTACATCGGATGATGTCCACGATTGACCTAGTCGGGGTTAGTGATGTATGTGACTCACTGTCGGTTCCAGCTTTTCCCCCGATGGAAATACGGGATGCCCCAAATATAGAATCTTTTGACGCGGGGGTGCCCCTCAGATGAAAGTGCATAGCGTAGGGGCTCTTCACTATGGCCGACGAGAATCCCGAACTTAATGCGTATCTCGTTTTTGAAGAAGCTGAGAAGCTTTGCAAACATGTAATTTCTTTTTTGAGTAATTCGAGCTTTGATTACCATTTCTCTGGCTCCTCTTCTTTCATGCGAAAGCGCTTTACAATAGGACCACAACCAAGTTTCAGTCCGAGCTAATGTATTACGATAGGAACTGCAGGAGGTTCTTATCGGAGGCGGATGAGCTTAGGGTTCATCTTGCCCAAAAGGAGGAAGAGACACTGGACCTTCGAGCTCGTTTAGAAATGGTATTTGGGGAACGGATCGATCTTAATGAGAAGGTAACATAACATTCATATGCGTAGTTTTTGTAATTGATATCAGTACTTAACCCTTCTCAGGCTGATCTTCGTAGCGTAAGGAGAAAGATGCCCTGATGCGGGAATGATTCAGAGTCAGAGATGTTGAGATCGTTGGATTTAAGTAGTATCTGAGCGAGATAACCTCTGAGAGAGATGCCCTTCAAAGGAATTTAACCTCCATTGAGTATTTCCTTCGTGATGTAAGGGCTGGAAGTAGCAAATATAAGGACCTCTATGCTGAATCGGTCACTGCGCTATCTTCAATTAAGGCTAAAGCTGATGCACTCATAGCCTTATATAAAGTAGATGCCACTTCTGAAAATGCCCAGGCCAAGAAAGCAGCCGAAGAGGCTGAGTTTAAACTTTCCCGAGCCCTGGAGCTTGCCCGATTAAATTCTGGTAGGGAGACCCTCGAGGATATTCATGCAGGGGGCCTCTACTTGTATATTGATATCGAGAGAGTGAAGACCCTTGAAAAAAAATCGAAGGCACTGCTTGCTTCCGCATATGGTTCTAGTAGTGGCTTGGAAGATGACGGAGATGAGGGTGAAGTCCCCGAAGGAGAAGAGGTCGTTGAAGACCCGGGGGCAGAGGGCCAAGCCGCTGGAAGTATAATCTCCGAGTGAGCCATTGAAGCGACACCCTACCTGAAGATTAGGTTTTCGTTTATTCACTCTCCCTATGTAAGGGCTATAATTTTGAGCTTTGTAAATATGCTTCATGATCTTTTATCATATATAGAAGGCCTTTCGTTATTCCTTGGTTATTTTACGATTTCTTGGAATAAGCTTTGATGCCTATCGATAATTAGTCTGATTAATAGGACTTAGAAATGAAACCCTTGGGGTTATAAATTGGCACTGAGGCCTTGTATGCTAGCGACTTGAGCTCATACGCATTTGGCCCTATGGCGCTTTAGTTAACCATTTTGAGCCTAGTAGCTGAGTCGGGTTTCAACTCGAGCTCAACGGCCCTCCAATTATTAAATCGGCCATGACGTGATTTAGGTCGGTATAACTTGTAGCTGGCGACTTGGGCTCTTACGCGTTAAGTTGGCACGACCTTCAATGTACCTAGCCCTGAAGCAGTTTAGTTAACCATTTTGGGCTTAGTCTCTAAGTCGGGTTTCGACTCGAGCTCAACTGCCCTCATGTTTTCAAATCGGCCCTGAGGTGCTTTGGGTCGGTATGACCTTTTGTGTAGCTGGTGACTTGGGCTCCTACGCATTTGGCCATGAGGCGCTTTAGGTAACCATTTCAGGCTTAGTCTTCGAGTCGGGTTTCGGCTCGAGCTCAACGGCTCTAATGTTTTAAAATCGTCCTTGAGGTGCTTTGGGTCGGTACGACTTGTAGCTGGTGACTTCAGCTCGTACGCGTTAGCTCGGTATGACTAGCTGGCGACATGGGCTCTTACGCTTTAGGTCGGTACAAACTTTAACCGGTTCTTTTTGACGTTTTTCAAAGTAATTGGGGGCTTGTGATTTTATGGCAATAGTCAGACATCTCTGGGTCGCGTTAGTTTGGCCGGAGCTTTATGACGGTGGTCATTGTATTTGGTTGTAGCCTTTCAATCCTCGAGTGAGATAGCCACGGTGTCTATATCGAGGGTATGACTTTTAGGGGTCTTACAAGTTCGATATATAGCCTTTGCTTTGATATGGGGAGTATTCCTTTTTAAGGTCTTACAAATTTGTACATGCCTTGCTTGAGGTGTTACAGTTTGTACATGCCTTTCTTGAGGTCTTACAACTTTTATATTACCTCATGAATGTGTTACGAGTTTGAAGTTGCCAGCCTTGAGGTCTTACGGCTATGAGTCGACTGCCGAGGATAGTCCCCGAGTCACAATTGGTATTGCGTCATGGAGGGCTTATCAGTTCGAAGTTGCAAGAACTGAGGTCTTAGAACTTCGAACTTTGATGGCTCGATGGGGTGAGCTTGAGGTTGTTGGCCCCGAGGTTTTAAGGCTTCAGGTTTCTTATGTTTTGATGGGGTTACTGTCGATTGCAGTCCCTGAGACAATGGAAGTTGTTGATATTGCCTCGTTATGGGCTTATACTATTGATATTGCCTCATGGAGGGCTTACATTGGTGCCTCATTGAGTGCTTATGAGCTTGAAGTTTCCTGCCCTGGGGTCTTATGGCTTCGAGTTAGATGGCTTGATGAGCCGACAGTCGAGGATAGTCCCAAGTCGGAGTCGATATTGCTCATGGAGGGCTTATGTCGTTGATATCACCTTGTAGAGGGCTTATGATCTCGAAGTGGACGACCCTGACGTCTTATGGCTTCTATTTTTTTTACTCGGTGGAGTGACCTTTGAGGACTGTACTCAAGTGGTCCACAAATTCTTGGCCCTGAAGTCGTTTCTTGTGAAAATAGAAAAACTTCTCTGATGCGTGAAGTGTTTTGATGAGAAAATATTCTTCAATGATTACTTGGCACAAGTATACATGTTTCACAATTGAGAGTTCGATTATTCCATGTGGACACGGCTCATTCGACCGTTTGGTCCTGTATATTGTTCTCCTGTCGAGAACCTCTTTGGAATATTTCAGTTTCTTCGAGGAGATGATCTCCTAGGGGATGCCCTCAGTATTTGAGGTTGATCGAAGAGAATCTCTGAATACTTGGTGAGTTCTCCTTAGGTAGTATATGGATGTTGCCTCATCAAAAACCTCGCCGGTAAAACCCGTTTGGAAAAAATCTGGTGTGAGGGAAAGAGAAAGCAACGCATGCTTTAAAACCTAAGGCCTTCGAGCTGGAGGGTGATTTGATTCCTTTCAATCGCACACCTAGTCATAATTTAGTGTAAAATGTGGAGAAAGGAGGGAGAGGATTGTACCTTAGCAACAATAACATTTGAGCATCGATATGTTCCAATGGTTTGGAAGTTGCTCGCCTTCCATGGTTCCGAGTTTGTAGGACCCTTTGCCGATTACTCCGAGGACGTGGTACGGTCCTTTCTAGCTCGGTCCTAGCTTACCTTCATTAGGTTTCAAGTGTTCAGGGTTACTTTCCTCAGGACTAAGTTCCCGACTCCGAAATCTTGGAGGTTTACTCTTCCGTTACAGTATCTTTCGATTATTTGTTTTTGGGCAGCGATCCGTACCAGTGAAGATTCTCGCTTTTCGTATAATAGCTTGAGGGCCATAGTCATGGACTCATTGTTTGAGTCCTCGGTGGCATGTCGAAGTCTAGCACTTGGCTCTCCGACCTCGATCGATATCAAAGCCATGGACCCGTATACCAAAGAGAACACCGTCTCTCCTGTGCTTGACTTAGAGGTTGTCTGATATGCCCATAGCACCTCGTGTAGCATTTCACTCAATTTTACTTTCGCATTTTCTGACTTCTTTTACAAGTTTTTAATGATGGTCTTATTTGTGGACTCGGCCTGACCATTTGCACATGGGTGGTAGGGCATTTATAGGATTCTTTCGATTTTGTGATCCTTGAGAAATTTTGTTATTTTCCCTGCGTTGAACTGCTTCCCGCTATCACACGTTATCTCCGAGGGGATTTTAAATCGACACATGATGCGATCCCAGATGAAGTCGATGACTTCTTTTTCTCTTATCTTCTCGTAGGCTCGTGCTTACACCCATTTTGAGAAATAGTTAGTCATAAATAGAATAAATCTAGCTTTACCTGGGGTCGTTAGTAGGGGACCGACTATGTTCGTTACTCATTTCATTAATGGCCATGGTGATAAGACTTAATGTAGTTGTTCACCAGATTGGTGGATCATTGGCGCAAATATTTGGCGTTTTTCACATTTTCGGACGAACACTTGGATGTCACTTTCCATGACGTCGCAATAGTAACCTTCTCTGATCATTTATTGAATAAAAGAATCGGCACCAGAGTGATTTTCGCAGGTGCCCTCATGGATTTCTTAGAGAGCGTAATCAGTGTCTCCTGGTCCCAAGCATACTGCTAAGGTCCTATAGAAGGCTCTCCTGTATAGAGCCTCGTTCTCGTTGAGTGAAAACCTGGCTACTCTGGTCCGAATGGCCCTTGATTCTTTTGGGTCTGCGGCTAGCTTCCCACTTACCAAATAATCAATATACTTGTTTCTCCAACCCTATGTCAGGCTGGTGGAGTTGATTTCTAGATGGCCTTCTTTGATCACTGACTTAGATAGCTGACAACATCCCCAGGGAGTATGTCATCTTCCTCAACGGATGATTCCAGGTTTGCGAGTGCATCAGCCTCGCTATTTTACTCTCGAGGTACGTGGACTAGAGTCCATGCTTTGAAACGATGCAAAGTGATTTGATGTTTTTGTAGGTACCGTTGCATCCTGTCCTATCGATCCTCGAAGCTCCTGTTTGCCTGATTTACTACCAGAGGGGAATCACATTTTTCTTCGACGACTTCCGCTCCTATGCCTTTGGCGAATTCTTGACCTGCAACCATAGCCACATACTCGGATTCGTTGTTAGTCAACTTTGCAGTTTTTATAGGTTGTCTAATCATGCCACCTCTAGGTGGTTTCAGAACTATGCCGAGCCCGGATCCTTTCACATCTTAGGAACCGTCGATGAATAAGGTCCATACCCTTGATGATGTAGCCTTTTTTATTAGAAGTTCTTCTTCTACCTCAGGCACAAGGGCGGGCATAAAGTCAGCCACGAAGTCCGCCAAAATTTGTGACTTGATAGCCGCTCGGGGCTGATATTCGATATCGTACCTCCGAGCTCGATGGCCCAATTTTCCAGTCAGCCTGACAATTCAGGTTTATGCTATATATTTTGATATGCTATATTTTTGTCTCATGCTTTCTTCACATGTATGACTATCTGGGCTATTATTCACGATATGAATCATGTCTAGGATAACTGCTTATTTGTTGAGGCATGATAGGGATATTTTTATTTTGTTAAGCTAATTGTTTTAGCCGTATTCATACTTTTTCATCATGATATTATGTTCATGTGTCATATCACCATCGTTGTATAATTCTTCCATGTTATATCACATTTTGTTAGTGTCCTTACTTGTGTGAAATAGTCTTGAGTGGATTGTGGCATGTTGGCATAATCTGCGCGGTATATTGATGTAACGAACTGGCCGGTCGTTCCGTGAGATTTGACCCGTTTCCCCCATTTATACATTTGCTATACATTGCTAGCTTGATTTTGTTGTGTTGGGTCAGTTGGTTTGGGTCGGAGTGGTTATGGTGAGAATTGAGGCATTTAGTCTCTTAAAGTAGCCTAATAGTTGAGAAAGTCAACTAAAAGTTGACTTGTTGGTAAAAGACCTCAGAATGCGGATTTTATGGCTCGGATAGCTTCATCGGGTGATTTGGGACTTAAGAGTGTGTTCAAAATATTTTTGTGATGTCCGTTGTAGAGTTAGACTTGAATTGGCGAAAGTTAGTTTTTGGCGATTTCCAGTCAACAGTGATAAATAGGCTATCGGGGTCGGAATTGAATTCCGGAAGATGGAGTAGGTTCGTAATGTCATTTTGGATATGTCTGCAAATTTTTAGGTCAATCGGAGGTGTTTTTATTGGTTTCGGCGTAGTTGGGGAAATTTGGATGTTTCAAAGTTCATAGGCTTGAATTTTATGTAATTTTTGTGTTTTCGAGTCGTTTTTGGTGTTTGGAAGGCTCGGCTAAGTTGGAATAATGCTATGGGGTATGTTGGTATGTTTTGTTGGGGCCCCCAGGGGCTCTTGGATTGATTTCGGATGGTTAGCAGGGTTTTGAACTTGGAAACTTTGGAGAAATAGTTGCTGCTGTGATTTATGGTGTTGGCCGCACCTGCGTATGGGTAGCCGCAGCTGCGATGTCGCAAGTGCAAATTTCAGGTCGCACCTGTGAAGTCGCAGGTGCGGAGGATTCGCCGCAGGTGTGAATTTGGTCCGTGAAGTGGGATTCCGCTGGGCGTACCTGGGACCGCAGGTGCGGATCCGCAGGTGTGACTAAGTGTTCGCAGGTGCAGAAATGCTGGCAGAAACAGTATAAAAGGCCTCCACGAAAATTCTCTCATTTTCACCATTTTTGCATGCAGGAAGAGTTCTTTGAAGGCAATTTGAAGAAGGGAACTCATGTTTCTTCAGTGAAGGTAAGTTCTCTGGTTATTAACATCGTTTCTATGATATTTTGTTCGGATAGGCTTGAAAATTGAAGGATTTAAGTAGGAAAAGGTTGGGAAGAAGGGGTGCAGAATTTGAATTTCTATTGAGGTTCTGGGTAGGCAATTGTGATCCGATTGTGATAATTTTGGTATTAGTAGAATTGTGGGAGGATGAGGTTTCTAGTGATGTAAAAAATATCGAATTCCGAGACTTGGGCTCGGGTTTTGCCGAATTTCGAGATTCTTGTATAATTCGATAATTTTCGATTGGGTTGAGTTCCTTTGATATATATTGATGATATTAAACTGGTTTTGGCTAGATTCGGAGCAATCTGGAGCCAATTTGAGGGGCAAGGCCATTGTAGACAAGTGTTGTGGACCGGTAGAGGTATGTAAAGGTTATAAATCTTGTCCTGAGGGTATGAAACCCCAGACTACATAATTCTCATTGATTTTAGAAAGGCGCACATGTCAGATGACGAGTATGTGGCGCATACTTATTTTTTGGATTGGACTAGGTCCTCCCCCCGACAACTAATGAGTTGCATATTTTACTCAAAACCTTATGTTAAATTATGTTCTAAAGATTTGTGAAATATTTGGGCTATAAGTCGTGTTTGTGGCCTCGTGCCGATCTATTTAGACCCCTTGGGGGCTCTTTACTGTTGTTTTTGCTCACTATTTGTTGATCATTTCACTCAGCCTCATTGTGCATACTGTTTTTCGAAACTCATTCTGATTTACACTATGTGTGATTTAAATTGATGTTTTGGGTCGAGTACCCTGTTTTAACTGATTTCGCCCAAGGGGCCTTTTGAGTGGTTCTGCCGAGTGTGGACGAGGGCCAAGAGTGACGGTGAGGTGCTAAGTGATATCAGCGCTTGGGATGAAGGAGCCCCTCCGGAGTTTTACATACCCCTAGTGAGCGCACCGAGTGTCGAGTGATGAGTGATTGGGAGGCATGAGTGATGGTTAGGTGCTGAGTGACTGTGAGGCATGCCCGAGAGGATGATTATGATATATTTTTTTGCCCGAGGGGATACTTACAATTTTACTACATTCATTTTTATACTAAATCTTTCAGTTTGAAGTGCTTAAAAATGTGCATTCTTTAAAGAATGATTTTGTATATTGATGTTTATATTATTGGAAAGTAAGGCTGTGTATATTTTGATTTGATGAGATTGATTTTTGTGTGTTTCCTTGCCGCTTAGACTTGATTTATTTTCATTACTAGTGAGTTGGGATACTCACATTACTCCCTGCACCTCTGTGTGCCGATTCAGGTGCAAATATCGAGCCTTAGCCATTTATTCCACGCGGATCCGGATTGCGGGATATAGAGGTAGTTGTTCAGTGTCCGAAGCATCTCTTTTTTTCCCTTCTTGTTGTATCTAGCTTTCATACGGAGGTTTCATATTATAATAGTATATTTTTGCTTATTTTCTAGATGTTCATGACTTGTTGGATTCGGGTTTTGGGGTTGGTGACGCTTTATATTAGCCTATTATATTTAGTAATTTCTGTATATTTTATGAAATGCTTCAAACTTCATTGGAATTTTAAAGGAAATTGCGAACATGCAGTAGTTGGCTAGCCTAGTTCTACGATACGCGCCCTCACGGCCCGTTTAGGATTTGGGGTCGTGACAGTTTTGTATCAGAGCCTGGGTTACACAGGACTCAACGGTCATGAGCAGGTTTAGTAGAGTCTTGCGAATCGCTACGGAGACATCTGTACTAATCTTCGAGAGGCTTCCGAACTTTTAGGAAATATTTCTATCTTTCTTGAACTCTTTCGTGTTGATCTATTGATTCTTGAAACCTGAACTTACATCGTTTAATTCTATCACAGATGGTAAGGACACGCCATACCGATCAGAGTGACCAGTCACCGGCTAGACCAGCGAGAGGTCGAGGTCGTGCTAGAGGTAGGGGGCCAGTCCGCGCAGCAGTGGGGGTAGTACATGAGGATCCCCCTATCGAGCATGATCAGGCTATTTCGTGTCTTCAAGAGACCCTGTCTCATATATTGGCAGTATGAACCAGTTTTGCTCAAGCAGTCGCCATGCCTTCTACTGCCACCACAACTCAGGTCGAGGGAGGAAATCAGACTCCAGCTGCCCGGGCACCTGAGCAGGCTGCACGGGGTATTCAGGCACCGGGAGCAGCCCCAACTCAACCAGTTGCTCTGGTCCAGGGGTATGTTGTCCCTTCTATGCCTGAGGACGAGCAGCGCAGGTTTGAGAGATTCATCAAACTTCAGCCGGGGCCGTTTATTCAGGCCTCCTCAGTCAGGCCGCCCAGCATATAGTGGTGCATCCTCGGGGAAGAGTCCATGTGGTTCTCAGTCAGGTTGTACTTCATTTGGGGTCCTCCCAGCTCAGAGTGCAGCTCGGGCACCCCAGTTCAGGTATCTTCTATGCATGAGTCTTCTAGTGGCCGTACGGGCGCTAGGGGTTTCTATCAGCCCCCACCTCTAACTTCAGGGAGTTGTTTTGAGTGTGGATAGTTTGGGAACGGGTGGAGGCAGTGTCCCCACCGTTCCAGTGGACCTTCTCAGCAGAGGGGCCAGCCCTCAACTTCATCTCTAGTCACTTCACCACACGCTCAGTCCGTTGCCATGATGCATTGGCTTTATTTTACCCTGGTTCTACATATTCCTATGTTTCTTCATATTTTACCGATTTTCTGGATGTACTCTGTGAGTCTCTAGTCACTTTTGTTCATGTGTCGACTTCGGTGGGCGACACTGTTGTTGTGGACCACGTGTATTGCTCATGCATGGTATTTATTGGGGGTCTGGAGACCCGAGTGGACCTACTGTTACTCAACATGGTCGATTTTGACGTGATATTGGGTATGGATTGGTTATCCCCACGTCATGGTGTTCTTGATTGTCACGCTAAGACCGTGACCTTAGCTATGACAGGGGTGTCCGAGGGTTGAGTGGAGACGTTCTCCTGAATTTACGCCTAGCAGGCTGATTTCTTCCCTGAAGGCTCAGCGCATGGTTGAGAAAGGGTGTTTATCTCATTTTCCGTTGTGAGGGATGTCAGTGGTGAGACTCCCGCTATTGATTCAGTTCCTGTGGTCTGTGACTTTACTGATGTGTTTCCTCCAGACCTGTCAGGCATGCCACTCGATAGGGATATTGATTTTGGTATTGACTTGCTGTCAGGCACTCAGCCTATTTCTATTCCACCTTATCGTATGGCACTAGCGGAGCTAAAGCAATTGAAGGAGCAACTTCAGGAACTCCTGGGTAAGGGGTTAATTCGGCCTAGTGTGTCACCTTGGGGTGCACTGGTGTTGTTCGTGAAGAAGAAGGATGAGTCAATGCATATGTGTATTGACTATTGGCAGTTGAATAGGGTTACGGTAAATAACCGGTATCCCTTACCCCACATTGATGATTGGTTTGACCAACTTCAAGGAGCCAAAGTGATTTCCAAGATTGATTTGAGATCTCGGTATCATCAGTTGAGGATTCGTGATTCTAACTTTCCTAAGACTTCTTTCAGGACCAGATATGGTCATTACAAGTTCTTGGTTATGTCATTTGGGCTGATCAATGCCCCAGCTGCGTTCATGCAATTGATGAACGACATGTTTCAGCCTTATCTTGATTCCTTCATCAGTGTGTTCAGTTATGACATCCTGGTTTATTCTCGTATCCAGGAAGAGCATGCTCAGCATTTGAGAGTTGTGTTACATAGGTTGAGGGAGGAGAAGCTTTATTTGACATTCTCCAAGTGTGAGTTTTGGCTTGGTTCGGTATCTTTCTTGGGGCATATGGTATCTAGCGAGGGGATTCAGGTTGATCCAAAGAAGATAGAGGCGGTGCAGAGTTGGCACGGACCGTCCTCAGCTAAAGAGATTAAGAGTTTCCTTGGTTTGGAGGGATAGCGTCGTCTCTTTGTGGAGGGATTATCTTCTATTGCTTCGCCTTTGACTAGATTGAACTAGAAGGGCGCTCTATTCAGATGACCTGATGAGCGTGAGGAGAGCTTTCACAAGCTCAAGTCAGCATTGACTACAGTTCCAGTGCTAGTTTTTCTTGCTCGTTCGGGTTCTTAGACAGTTTATTGTGATGCTTCTTGTGTTGTCTTAGGTGCGGTATTGATGCAGGACGGTAAGGTGATTGCCTACGCGTCCAGAATGTTGAAGGTGCACAAGAAGAATTATCCAGTGCATGATCTTGAGTTAGCTTCCATTGTTCATGCCTTGAAAATTTGGCGGCATTATTTGTACGAAGTGCAATGTGAGATTTTCACTAATCATCGCAGTTTGCAGTATCTGCTGAGGAAGAAGGACTTGAATTTTCGTCAGAGGAGATGGTTGGAGCTCCTCAAGGATTATGGCCTCACTATCTTATATCACCAGGGAAGGCCAATGTAGTGTCCGATGTCTTGAGTCGCATAGCAGAGAGTTTGGGGAGTCTAACCTACCTTCCAGTAGCAGAGAGCCATTAGCCCTTTCTTTTCAGGTCTTAGCGGGCCAATTAGTGAGATTGGATCTATCAGAGCCTCCGCGGGTGTTGGCTTGTGTAGCCTCAAAGTCTTCTCTTTACGATCAAATTAGAGCACGCTAGTATGATGATCCATATTTGCTTGTTCTCCAGGAAAAGGTTCGTCGTGGTGATGCCAGTCCTGTGGTTATTGGTGATGATGGGGTCATGAGGATGCATGTCCGTATTTGCGTTCCCAATGTAGATGGGCTTCGAGATTTTATTCTAGCAGAGGCTCATAGTTCGCGGTATTCCATACATCTGTGAGCCGTGAAGATGTATCAGCATTTGAGGAAGCATTATTGGTGGCGGAGGATGAAAAATTATGTTGTGGAGTTTGTGGCTCGGTGTCTCAATTGTCAGCATGTCAAGTATGTGCACCAGAGACCTGGTGGATTGCTTCGGAGATTTGATATTTCGGAGTGGAACTGGGAGCGGATCACCATGGACTTCGTAGTTGGACTCCTATGGACTTCGAGGAGGTTTGATGTTATATGGGTTATTGTGGATCGGCTGACAAAGTCCGCACACGTCATTCGTGTTGGTACTACTTATTTTTGTGAGAGGTTAGTTGAGATTTATATCAGGGAGATTGGCCGATTGCATGGGGTTCCAGTTTTGATTGTTTCTGACAGAGGTACTCAATTCACATCTCAGTTTTGGAGAACCGTGCAGAGAGAGTTAGGTACTCAAGTTGAGTTGAGCACAGCGTTTCACCTTCAGACCGATGGGCAGTCGGAGCATACCATTCAGATTTTGGAGGATATGTTGCGTGTTTGTGTGATTGACTTTGGTGGTTCATGTGACTACTTTCTGCCACTAGCGGAGTTTGCATATAATAACATCTATCAGTCGAGTATCCAAATGGCTCTGTATGAGGCTTTATATGATAGGACGTGCGGATCTCCGGTTGGTTGGTTTGACCCAGACGAGGCTAGGGTATTCGGTACAGACTTTGTTCAGGATGCCTTGAGTAAGGCGAAGTTGATTCAGGAGCGGCTTCGCACGGTGCAGTCCAGGCATAAGAGTTATGCGGACCGGAAGGTCCGAGATGTGTCTTTCATGGTTGGGATAACGTGTTGCTGAAGGTATCACCCATGAAGGGTGTTATGAGATTCGGGAAGAGGGGGAAGCTGATTCCTAGGCTCATTGGGCCATTTGAGGTGCTTTAGAGGGTTGGGGAGGTGGATTATAGGCTTGTTTTGCCTCCCAGTTTATCGAGTATTCTTCCAGTATTACATGTTTCGATGCCTAGAAGTACGTTGGTGACCCTTCCTATGTTTTTGACTTCAGCACGGTTCAGGGTGATATGTCATATGAGGTAGATCCAGTGTCTATTTTGGGTCGACAGGTCTTGAAGTTGCGATCTAAAGATATAGTTTCAGTGAAGGTTCAGTGGAGAGGGCAACCGGTGGAGGATGCCACCTAGGAGAGCGAGCGGGAAATGCGTTCCGTGAGATGCGTTCCGTGAGATTTGCTTCGTTTCCTCCATTTCTGCATTTGTTATACATTGCTAGCCTGTTTTATTTTTGTTAGGTCAGTTGGTTTGGGTCCGGAGTGGTTATGGTGAGAATTGAGGGATTTAGTGTCTTAAAGTAGCTTAATAGCTGAGAAAGTGAACTGAGAGTCGACTTCTTGGTAAACAACCTCGAAGCGCCGATTTTATGGCTCGAATAGCTTCATCAGGTGATTTGGGACATAGGAGTGTGTTCAAAATATTTTTGTGATGTCCAGTGTAGAATTAGGCTTGAACTGGCGAAAGTTAGTTTTTGGCGATTTACGGTCGACAATGGAAAATAGGCTATCGGGGTCGAAATGGAATTCCGGAAGTTGAAGCAGGTTCGTAATGTCATTTTGGATATGTTTGCAAAATTTCAGGTCAATCGGAGTTGTTTTGAAGTTTCAAAGTTCATAGGCTTGAATTTGATGTAATTTTGGGGTTTTCGTGTCGTTTTTGGTGTTTTGAAGGATCGACTAAGTTCGAATAATTCTATGGGGTATGTTGGTATGTTTGGTTGGGGCCCAGAGGGGCTCGGGATTGATTTTGGATTGTTAGCGGGATTTTGAACTTTGAAAATTTGCAGAAATAGCTGCTGGTGTGATTTCTGGTGTTGGCAGCACCTGCGGATGGGTAACTGCTGGTGTGATGTCGTAGGTGCAAAGTTCTGGCCGCACTTACAAAGCCGCAAGTGCGGAGGATTGGCCGCAGGTTCGAATTTGGTCCGTTAAGTGGGATTCCGCAGGTGCGCACCTGAAGATTCTCTCATTTTTATGGCGGAAACAATATAAAAAGGGCCTCAGTGAAAATTCTCTCATTTTCACCGATTTTGCATGCATGAGGAGTTCTTTGAAGGCAATTTGAAGAACGGAACTCGTGATTCTTGAGTGAAGGTAAGTTATCTGGTTATTAACATCCTTCCTATGCTATTTTGTTCGGATTAGGCTTGAAATTGGACGATTTAAGTAGGAAAAGGTTGGGAAGAAGGGGTGGAGAATTAGAATTTCTTTTGAGGTTCTGGGTAGGCAATTGTGATCCGATTGTGATGATTTTGGTATGAGTAGAGTCGTGGGAGGACAAGGTTTCTAGTGATGTAAAAATTATCGAATTTCGAGTCGTGGGCCCGGGGCTCGAGTTTGGCCGAATTTCGAGATTCTTGTATAATTTGATAGTTTTCGATTGGGTTGAGTTCCTTCGATATGTATTGATGATATTAAACTGGATTTGTCTAGATTCGGAGCAATCGGGAGCTAATTTGAGGGGCAAGGGCATTGTGGACTAGTGTTGTGGCCCGGTAGAGGTAGGTAATGGTTATAAATCTTGTCCTGAGGGTATGGAACCCCAGACTACATAATTCTCACTGATTTTAGAAAGGCGCACATGTCGGATGACAAGTATGTGGCGCATAGTAATTTGTTTGGATTGGACTAGGTCCTCCTCGAGGCAACTAATGAGTTGTATATATTACTCAAAAACGTATGTTAAATAATGTTCTGAAGATTTGTGAATTATTTGGGCTATAAGCCGTGTTTGGAGCCTCGTGCCGATCTTTTTAGACCCCTTGGGGGCTTTTTACTCCTTTTTTCTCACTATTTGTTGATGATTTCACTCAACCTCATTGTGCATACTGTTTTTCGAAAATAATCCTGATTTACACTAGATGACATTTAAATTGATGTTTTGGGTCGAGTACCCTGTTTTTACTGATTTCGCCCGAGGGAGCTTTTGAGTGATTCTACTGATTGTGGTCGAGGTCCAAGAGTCATGGTGAGGTGCTGAGTGATATTAGCGCTTGGGCTGAAGGAGACCCTCCGATGTCTGTACACACCCCCAGTGAGTGCTCCGAGTGCCGAGTGACGAGTGATTGGGAGGCATGAGTGACTGTGAGGTGCTGAGTGACTGTGAGGCATGTCCGGGGGCTGATTATGGCACATGTTTTTGCCCGAGGGGCTACTTACGATTTTACTACATTCATTTTCATACTAAATCTTTCGGTTTGAAGTGTTTAAAAATGTGCATTCTTTAAAGGACTTTTTCTGAAGTTGGTTTTAATGGATGATAATTTCTTATATTGATGTTTATATTATTGGAAAGTAAGGCTGTGTATATTGTGATTTGATGGAATTGATTTTATTGTGTTTCCTTGCCTCTTAGATTTTAATTATTTCCATTACTACTGAGTTGCGTACTGATATTACTCCATGCACCTCTGTGTGCAGATTCAGGTGCAGATATCGAGCCTTAGCCATTTATTCCGCGCGGATCCGGATTGCGCGATATAGAGGTAGCTCTTCAGCGTCCGCATCATCTATGTTTTTCCCTTCTTGTTGTATCTAGATTTCATTCGGAGGTTTCATATTATGATAGTATATTTTGACTTATTCTTCTAGATGCTCGTGACTTGTTGGCTCTGGGTATTGGGGTTTGTGGCACTGTCTATTGGCCTATTATATTATGTAATTTCTGTATATTTTATAAAAGGCTTGAAACTTTATTGGGATTTTAAAGGAAATTGCGAACATGCGGTAGTTGGATAGCCTAGATCCACAATAGGCGCCCTCACGACCGATTTAGGATTTGGGGTCGTAACAATTGATTTTAAGACTGTGAGATGTTGGCATATTGAGATCTAAGCAGATTAATGATTGAAATAGGGCCATAGAGTTTTATCGATATTGATAGTGAGGTGACAGGTATTCTAGGCTTCCTATCGGGCTAACTAGTGTTGACATCAAGGTTACACGTTAACCCAAAAAATTTGGGTTGAGTTATGATATTCGTTGACTTTTGATTCGATCAGTGCTTGGGCTATGATCCGCCCCCGGAGTCATGTTTAAACCCTTGGTCTTTGAGCCCAATGAGTGCAAGTATATGTTATGTATTGAGTTATTGGATTAAGCCAAGCACCTGTACAACGTTGAGAGTCTGTATGTGTGTGTGAGAGATATGATCCATGCGCATATTGCCAAACACCATGGGAGTGTTGAGACTATGATTTGTGGGCACTTTTAATGTGCATAATATTTTATTATTCCTCATGCTAACTATTATTTGATGTCCCTACTTGATGTTTAGAGGTTGATATGAAAGTTTAACCTATTTAGATACACGTCTAAGTAAATTTTGTGGAAGTTGATGCTTTGACCATTATATCTAAAAAGCATGCCTAGTTTACCTCATGTTGTGTTAAGCTGAGCCTATTATTAGTTGAGCTTCTTTTCTTTATATGTTATTATTTTGTTGTTATTGCGATTGTTTGTTGTGGAAAGTGAACACTAGACCTTGCTAAGCTGATAATATATTTAGCCCGAGGTTAGGCTTTCTACTTATTGAGTATATGGATCGGATGTACTCATACTACACCTTGCACTTCATATGCAGATCCAGGTGTTTTTTATATCAGTGGGTATCTATGAGTTGTATCAAGATTTTCTTGGAGATCTCGAGGTGGCACGGCTGTGACACTCACAATCCTTGAAGTCTACTGTTTTTTCTTATGTTCTTACTATTCTGTCTTCCCGACAATGTTGTATTTTTTACAAACCTTTTATTTAGTATTCTATTGAGCTTTTACACTCGGTGAAACCAATTTCTAGGATGGATTCATTTTTATTGAAATTTTAACTTCAGTTATTTTATCTATTTCTCTTTTCAAACTTTTTCTTATTATTGTTCGAGTTATTTTTGCATCTTTGTTGTTGGCTTGCCTAACAAGTAGTGTTAGACGTCATCTTAGCTCTAGTGGGATTTTTAGGTCGTGATAATTTTTTATCATAGAATTAGGTTCATATAGGTACGAGTCAAAATGAGGCCTAATAGAGTCTTGTGGATTCGCACGAAGATGTTTATATTTATCTTCGCAAGGCTATGAGGCTTTAGGAAATTTCCCTTCTTTGATTACTTATTGTGTGACTTTATCTTTGCTTGATGCATATATCTTGAGTTCGTTTCCATTTGTCCATACGTGATGATGAGTACTCTATTTCTTTTGGGTACCGACGAGTTATGATTACGAACTAATGTAGTGTGTGATGTTTTTCCTCATGTGATGCGGTCAAACTTCTATTGTCACTTTGTAGATGAGTTGTCGTCTATTGCAACCCTAGTATTGATCTTGCCCATGGATTCGGGGCCTTATGCAGTATATTGTGAATATTCACGCATTGGACTGAATGTAGTGCGGGTGATGAAAGGTAGGGTAATTGCTTATGCTTGCAGCTCTATCGGCCCATGAGAATGATAAGATGTATCACGCGAGTTTGGAATTTCTACCGGAGGCTATGGATGTTCAAGCCCGGCTGGTATATTTTCATGAGATTGGGTAATTTTTAGTTGAGTAGAGCCCTCGCTAGTGTTATTGTACATTCATCCTTGTTTGAGCCAATTAATGTTTGTTGGTGTGATGGTTTCCATTTACTTAGCCTAATGAATACAGTGTTAAAAGGTGCGCTAAGGAGTAGGTCCTTAGTGGGGACAATGTGTTTGGATTCTGGGGTTCGATTTATATTTCTCCTATTGATGGTTTAAGGGAGATGATCCTCGAAGAGGCTCACAGTTGTGGTATTCTATTACCACATGTGGTATAGAGAGGTTTTCTGATTTGAGGCAGCACTATTGGGCATATTCATGGTGTTTGACCATCAACACGGCGAGAATAAGCATTAGAGTCCGAGTGGTTACTTTGGAAGATGGTTACACCGATGTGGTAGCGAGAGCATACCATTGTTGTTTTTATGCTATGATTACCGTGGGTTTCAATGAAGTTTGATGTTATCGGGGTCATTATGGATAGTTGAGGGAATTTCATATTAGTGATGACTTCTCACGTTTTGAGACTTCAAAGTTTACGAGAAGGGGTTTGGTATTTTTAATTCTTGATTATCATCCCGGTGTGCACATTATATTGAATTGGGATGTGTTGAAAGGTCTTCTAGTTGGTCATGGTTGGATGGAAAATATTTTTGTTGTTTTTGGACATGTTTGGACTCGTGAGGTTCATTGATTACCTAGCGTTGTACTATGGCGGGTTATAGAAAGATGTTTATATAAGGTGACACATGTGGAGTATCCCCTTTGAGGAATTTGGGGGTTGGATGATTTCGTACGAGCTTCCAATAAAGAGTTTTGCCTTCTACTCGATAGGATGCATGTGCTACATAATGGGATGAGATTATTTTGGGGAAGTTGGCACGACTGTCACGAGGCTGAGTGTGCATTTGGGTTGATGATTTGGAATGTGTTATTGTTGTTGGGGCATGAGAGTATGATAATGTGTATGTGTAATAGCGTTGGATCATGGCAATTGAGGAGGAGAAGTCATTTTGGGTTCTTGGATTATGTGATTGTGACATGAAGACAAATGGGGGAGTCTATCGTATGTTTTGGTAACTTCTGTACTAAGGAACACTTTGGGATTCAATATGATCTTATGAGGATGCCATTAATGACTATTTTAGAATAGAATTGTTGTATATGTTGTATTTACCATAGTGATATGTGGAGATTGTGGTAGGATTCATGTTCAACATCTTTCTGTGGAGGTAGCGTGCGGTGGAAAGATTCTCTCAATTATTTTTATGGAGTATTCTTGAGCTAATGGAGCTCTAATCATTCTGCATGATAGGTTATGTATTCGGGACTAGGACTAAGTGGGTGACTCCCGAGAACGTTCTGATGGATTCAAGAATTCAATATGGTATATAGGGATTTCCGGATTTGTGTGTGACTAAATATTTGAGATTTGTGTTGGTTTGTGAAAGACACTTGGAGAATTTATGTTTCATAATAGGTTCTCCAATGCAGTGTTTGAGGGATGGAGGGAAAAACTTCAGATTTATAGAAGGCTTCTTCATAACAAGTACTTGTGTTGGGGGTACTACCAAATGTAACAAAGGGAATAAGTGGCGCACGATTCTTAAGACTATTAGACGTCATGTTGGGACGACCTGATTGAGTTTTTATTGAGTTCTATAGTATAATTTGGATGAGTAGTGTTGTCGTAAGGGAGGGTCATGAGTAATCTGAATGAGTTGGGTCTGTTTAACAGTTGCTCGGTGTTAGCATGGTAATATAGACGATCAGTTCCTTTGGTATTATAGGGCTTTACTGGTGTTTTTGTGGAAATAATGTTGTGTTTGGTTGTCTATTGTTTGGGTAACTTAGAGGATGCAATTCGGCTAGCTTGGTTGTGTGCATGTGCATTCAAAGGATTTTGCAATGGGTTGCAGTAACGTCTTCCACAAGCATGGAACATTGGTTGCGAGTTGTGTTTTTCTACTGAAATGTGTTTTCTATGACGTTTTTTGTTGACAGAGTGTGTGTCCTATTCGTGTTTCAGAATTGGAAATCGTAACTGATGTGTTGAGAAGTGTATAATTTGGACTACATGCACAAGGTTGCGCTTCTGCCTTGAAAGGAATGTCATGATTTCTAGGCAGCATGAGGGATTTGTCATGTTAGGAGTAACCAAATTGATTTAGAGGCCCATTAGTAGGCTTAATGAGAATGTGTATTCTACATTGGATTTGATTTGCTCGTTTCTCAGAGCATTTAATACGAGTGTGTCATCGGGTACAATGTATGTTATTCCGTCCTTGACAGGTTTCATGTGTTATTTCCTTATGCTATGAGGGGTTATGAGATGTCTGGATTATTCACATGCCTTTTCCAGTTCTATTTAGTTCTTGTGATGGTATTTGATCGAGGTGGTTCTTGGGATGTTGATTTGCTTATTTCACCTTAGTCATGCTTAGCCTTTTCCGTGGCGCATTATAGTATCCTTCTCCCCATGGTTATGTTCATGCACATTACACACTTGTTGTTGTTACACATGTGATTAGTGAATATAAGCAGTAAGGTTTGATGACTATTATACGTGGATCGCGTTGCACACCGCAACGGCATTATGTATAGATCGGCTTGCGCACTGCTATAGGGTTACATTTGATACGATTCCTTGTGCTCAGTTTGTGTTTTTTAGTTCTCCCTAGTGTGATGGATTGATAGCATCATTCTCTTATGGTTGTATCTGTTAAACTTACGGGATAGTTCCCTTGCTGGTTCTTTTTCCCATTTCGATCATATTCGAGCAGCTGCTTGGTAGTGCACGGACCACGTCATTTAAGATTATATATGGTTTGATATGGTTTATCAGTCGCGCATCTTGTGGTGGGTAAGACAAAGTTATTAGACCTGGAATCATCACAGTCGTACTTTTATAATATATGTTTGACGGAAAAATGTTACTAATCAGCTTATATTTAAAAGACGCGTGCGCGCATGCCATTTGGGTTGAGTTATGATGATCATTGACTTTTGATCTAATGAGTGCAGGCACATGTTTCTTGTTTGGAGAGGTACTTATATCAGGAACCTATACAATGTTGAGAGTGTGTGTGTGTGACAGAGAAGTAGGATATGTGGGCATCTTGGCAGGTAGCGCGCTAGTGTTGAGACTATGATTGAGGGGCATTGTGTTCCAAGAACATTAATGTGCTGAGATGACACATATTTGATATTCAAACTATAATTTTTTGCCGATTTGATATTTATATCTGACATGTCGGTATAAAGATGTATTATTGTTTACGCTAACTGCTATTTAATATCCCTACTTGATTTAGAGCTTCATACGACAGTTTTATTTTTGTTATATACTTGTCCATGTGAATTCTGTGGAAGTTGATGCCTTTTCCATTACATTTGAAAAGCATGTATAGTTTACCTAATGTTGTGTTAAGTTAAGCATGTTCTTATTTGAGATGCTTTTCTTTGTATGTTATTATTTTGTTATTATTTATGTTGTTGGCTGTGGAATGTGAGTATTGAACCTTGTCAAGCTCGTCACTGCTTTAAGCCCGAGGTTAGGCTTGCTACTTATTGAGTACATGGGATAAGTTTGGGATCTCGAGGTAGCAAAGTTGTGTTGTTCGGAGGCGTTGAAGTCCCCTCGTTTGTCTTATGTTCTAACTATTTAGTCTTCCCGATTGCATTTTTTTTCTTTAGATATTGTATTTAATATTCTATAGAGCTGATACCCTTTGTGATACCATAGTGTAGGGTGGATTCATTTGTACGCCTTTAAAACTATTCATTATTACTCTTAATGTTACTACCACATCATGTTATTGGCTTTCATGGCAAGCAATGTTAGGCGCCATCACGGCTCCAGTGGAATTTTTGAGTCATGACAATAGTTTTTTGATCCGATCAGTGCTTGGGATAGGATTCAACCCTCCGGAGTCAGTAATAATCCATGTTACTCTTGGCCATATGTCTGCAGACACTTGGTATGTGCATAGTAAGGGCCTTTGTGTCAATCCCGTACAATGCTGGGATTGTGCTCACATGATGATTTAACTATTAAGTCGTTCATTTTAGCATTAAAATTTGTCATGCAGTGATAACGTTGTATCTTCCTCGTTCTAATTGATGATTTATATCTTGAAATTGGTGCTTTAATTGATTTGTTTGGAAAGCATGCTTATTTTCCTATTAATGTGATCAATCTTAACTTACTATTCCTGCGCTGCTTTTCGTATTGCTATTATCATTATCATGTTACTATTATTGTTGGATGATTGAGAGTGAGTAGCAGAATTTGTCATTCTTTCACTATATTAAATCATAGGATGGGCTGAGTTCTCCTCATACTACACTCGACACTTTATGTGCTGATCCAGGTGATGCTTATAGCGTTGATTACTAGAGTGCCATATCAGTACCTGATTGAGATTTCAAGGTAGCATTTTTGTTTTGTTGATAGGCCTTGCAGTCCCTTTTCCTTAAATTTTTTCATTATTGTTTATGTTCTTTGGACAAGAGCGTTATACTTACTTATTCTATAGAGGTCATGTACTTAGTGGCTTCATGTTCTGGGATGGCGTTTTAGTTGTATGGCTATTTGGATATAGTTATTTATCTTATTCTATTTTCTAACTATTCTTATAGTTATTAGGATGTTGTTTTGTCGTTATTTGAATGTTAGCTTGCCTAGGAAGCAGTGTTAGGTGCCATCACGGCTCCGTAGGATTTTGGAGCGTGACAAGTTAGTATCAAATCACTAGTTTCTTTAGAACGCACGGGTCATGAACAAGTCAAATAGAGTCTTGTGGATCGGTACGTAGATGTCTGTACTTATCTTTGAGAGGCTATAAGGTTGTTAGAGAAACATCCATTTCTTTCAGTTTCTATTGTGAATATTTGTTTATCCCTGAGTCTAAATCGTTGCTTTTTATTATCTAACAGATTCAGAGGACACATTCATGTGGTTCGTATGAGCACTCATCGGTACCCCTAGCAAGGGTCGTGAGAGGCTGGGATTGAGGCTGATGTAGGGGTGGAGTGCACTCCACGGCTAGATCCCCTGCTTGCACAGCTACTATGAAGCCATCAGTAGCTACCATTGAGGAGTAGTTTCATGATAATGTTGAGTCGGAGGTACGAACTCAAGTTCCCTAATGTTTATTTTTTTTGTTAGATTTTTAGGATGCTTTGGTATGTATGGTTGGGCTATTCAAGAGTTTGGCTTAGGCCAGAGCATCTCATACTGTACTATCCACTTCTCAAGTAGGAGTTAGAGTGTTGACTCCGGACACTCGTACCCCAGAGCATGTGGCTCATGGGTATCAGACTATCGCAGTATTATGATGGGCGAGTTCAGCCTAATATTCTCGCACAGCCTGAGGATAGGCCCGTGATGTCAGCTGATGAACTCAAGAGGTTATATAAGTTCACAAAGTTGCATCCTCCTCGCTTCAATTGTACACCTTCATATAATGCTTGTGGATGCTTGGATTGTTGTTATGAGATTTTATGCAATTTGGGACTGGCGTCCAATGGAGTTCATTGCACCGCCTTTATGATACAGGGTCCAGCCAAGAGGTGGTGGCAGATTTATGAGTTGGGCAGACCACTAGGATGACCTCCTCTTACTTCGGCTTAGTTCTCTAGGTAATTTCAAAGAATATTGGGGCACACACTACGAGATAAGAGCTTAGGAGGCAGTTTGAGTACCTTCTGCAAGGTCCGATGTTTGTTGCTATTTTTGATAAGAGGTTCACAGAGCCATCCCCTTATGCTATTATTTTGATTCCCACTGAGGTGGAGAGTGTGAGGATATTCATTAAAGGTCTTCACTAATGTGTTCACATTGCAATGGCTAGAGAGGTGGAGACTGGGACTTCATTTCACCAGGTCGTGGGGATAGCGTTTCTTATTGAGCGCATTTGCAATGAGACTGGAGATACGCAGGGTAGAGACAAGAGGTCCCAACATTCAGGGGGTTTAATCGGTGCCTCATTTGGAGGCTGGGGTTGATTTGTGGGAGGCTATTCTAGTAGTCCAGCTCATCATTCACTGCCACCATATTGAGGATATTCTGTGTAGTCTCAATTAAATGCACTCCCAATGCATAGTTCTCATCATTTAATATGTTTAAGGTTCATCATTACTAGTTTCTTCTAGTGGGTATTCTGGTTGACGGGTCATGACTAAGGAATCACAGTCATTTTCGTCATAAGTTACTATGAGTGCTGAGACCTGGGGAATGTTAGGAAATACTATCCCTATCTTTGTAGAGGTCCAATCCGGTAGGGATGTTAGTTTATGATTCCCTCACCAATTGCTACACCACCACTCAGCCAACTTGTTACAGAGGTGATTAAGTGTGTTGTCATCCTAGAGGGGAGCTCAGTCTAGTTGAGGTCATGTCAGATGTTATGCGTTCGCAAGGAGGACCGTACTCGTTTCTTCTGATGTAGTGCTTACATGTATTGTTTCTTTGTTACAAAGGGATGCTTAATTATCATTATATCTAGGTTCTACTTATTCATATTTTTAACATACTTAGCTTCTTGTCTAGATATGCCTCTTAGTTCTCTGGATGCTCCAGCACATATGTCTACACATGTTGGTGATTCTAGTGTGATTGATAGAGTTTATTGATTTTGTGAGGTCGCGATTAGTTGTTTGAGATGAGGGTGGACAATCTATTGTGAAATATGGTAGATTCTTATGTGATATTGGGTATGGATTGGTTGTCTCCACATAATATTATTCTTGATTGTCACAGTAAGAGTGTGACGCTTGCGATGCCGGATTGTCAAGGTTTGGGTTGAAGGGTTCTCTTGGTTGCACTCCTAGTATAGTGATCTCATTTTTGAAGTCTCATCCTAAGGTTTAAAGGTGATGTTTGGCGTATTTATCGTTTGTGAGAGATGTTAGTGCTAATACTCCAATTGCTGAGTCAATTCCAATAATAATGGAGTTTCTGGATGTGTTTCCTGCAGACTTACCAGGCATGCCACCTGATAAGGATATGGATTTTGGTATTGATTCAACAGTGGACACTCAGGCTATAAATATTCCTATGTATCATATGGTTTCATCAAACTTGAAGGAATTGAAGCAACATTTGCAAGAGTTCCTGGGAGAATGTGTATTGACTAAAAGTAGTTGAGAAACGTCACCATCAAGAACAAGTATCCATTGCCACACATTGATGATTTATTTGATCAGTTGCAGGGTTCTTGGGTGTTCTCAAATATTTAATGCAGATAGAGGTATCACTAGATGAAGATTAGGACTTCAAATATTTCTAACTCTACTTTGCGGACTTCTTATGGGTACTATGAGTTGTTGGTTATGTCTTTTGGTTTGACTAATACAGCAGAAACATTCTTGCACTTGATGAACAATGTGTTCCAGCTTTACTTTGATTCTTGTGTCATTGTGTTCATTGCTAATATATTTTTATATTCCCGTTGAAGTGAGGAGCATGAGCAGCATTTGAGAACTCTACATCAGACTTTGAGGGAGAAGAAGTTGTATGATATATTATCCAAGTGTGAGATTCTTGTTTACTCTGTGTCATTGTTGGGTGATGTGGCATCTCGTGATGGAATGAAGGTAGATTCGAAGAAAATTGAGGCAGTTTAGAGTTAGCCTAGACCTTCTACTACTACAGATATCAAGGTTTGGATAGTTACTACCATTGCTTCAAAGAGGGAGTTTCATCTATTGCCACCCCATTGACTAGGTTGACCTAGAAGAATGCTCCAATCGTGTGGTCAGATGAGTGTGAGGATAGCCTTAAGAAGCTCAAGACTACTTTGACTTCACCTTCAGTGTTGGTTTTTCCTTTAGGATCTAGGTCATATAAGGTTTATTTTGACGCTTGGTGGGTTGACATTGGGGGTGTGTTGATATGGAGCGGTAGGGTGATTACCTGTGCGCTTCACCAGTTAAACCTTGTTAGAAGAGCTATCCAGTACATGATTTGGAGTAAGTAGCTATTGTTGAAGCTTTGAATATTTGGATGCATTATTTATATGGTATGTCTTGTGAGGTGTATATGGATCATCGAAGCCTTCAATATCTATTCCAGCAAAAGGATTTGAACTCGAGGCTGCGGAGGTAGTTGGAGTTGTTGAAGGACTATGATATCACTAGTCATTATCATCCATGGATGTTTAATGTGGTGGTTGATGCCTTGAGAAAAAAGAAAAATAGTATGGGCAGTTTAGCATTCATTCCAGATGTGGAGAGGCTTTTAGATGTGGATGCTCATACTTTTGCCCACATATTCATAATATTTGATATTTCAGAGCCTAGCAAAGTCTTTACATGTATTGTTTTAAAGTCATCTTTATTTAAGCGCATCAAGGCTCATTAGTATGATGATCCCCTTTTTCCTTGTCCTTGAGGACATGGTGCAACAAGGCGGTGGTCAAGAGGTTACTATTGGTGATGATGGTGTATTGCGGTTAATGGTTGGATTTGTGTTCATAATGTGGATGGTTTTTTCTGTAGTTGATTGTCGAGGAGGCTCACAGTTCGTGTTATTCTATTCACCAAGTTTCTACGAAGATGTATCGTGATTTGAGAAATGTTATTGGTGGAGGGTGAAGAAGGACATTGTTGGGTATGCTGCTTAGTGTTTGAATTTTCGGTAGGTCAAGTACGAGCATTAGAGACTAGGTGGTTTGCGAAATATCATAGTGGAAGTAAGAGCACATCACCATGCACATAGTGGTATGGTTGCTAGGGACATTGAGGAGATTTGGCGCTATTTGGGTTATTGTGGACAAATTGACCAAGTCTTCCCATTTTGTTCCAGTCATTAGTTCCCAAAAGTCGGAGTAGTTGGATACGATCAACACCAGGGAGATTGTCCTCTTGTATGGAGTACCGATTTCTATCATATCAGATCGCGTCACTCGGTTTAGTTCGCATTTCCGAAGAGCGGTTCAGATGAAATGGGCACGCAAGTTGATATAAGCACCGCAAATAATCCTCTAACGGATGGGCAGTTCGAGTAGACCATTCGGATTTTGGAGGATATGTTGAGAGCATGTGTCATAGATTTTTGAGGCCAGTAGGATTAGTATCTTCCATTAGTGGAGTTTGCATACAATAATAGTTGTCAGTCAAGCATATAGATTCCTCTGTATGAGGCACTATATGAGAGGCGATGTCGTTCTCTAATTTGGTGGTTTGGAACCTTGCGAGGCTAAGGTATTGTGCACATATTTGGTTTGTGAGGCCTTGGAGAAAGTGAAATTTGATCAGGAGCAGAATTGTACCACGCAGTCCGGGAAAAAGAGTTATGCTAACAGGAATGTTCATGAGGTGGCTTTCATGGAGGTTAAGAAGGTTTTTTTCCGAGTTTCGCCTATTAATGGAGAGATTGAAAATTGAGCCCTCAGTATATTAGTCCTCTTGAGGTATTGAAGAGGGCTGGTGAGATGTCTGACAAACTTTCTTTACCACCCAACTTATTGGGAGGTCACCCGGTATTGCATGTTTCCATGATCTGAAAGTATTATAAGGATCAGCTACATATGTTAGACTATATGTCAGTGCATCTGGATGAGAATCTAGCTTATAATGAAGAGTCGGTGGTCTTTTTGGATACACAGGTTCAGAATCCAAAGTTTAAAGATATTGCATCAATGAAGGTTCGATTGAGTGATCAACTTGGCGAAGAGGCAACTTCTGAACTTGTTCGAGGACTAATGTCTCTTTAAGAGGGGCAGAATGTAACTACCAGGTCTGATGCTTCGCGTACATTATCCGCGCTTCAGTATTTGATGTTGCAGATATGTTTATTTATGTTAGGTGACTTGTTGGTATGGTTGGAATTGGTTTTGGACAGGGTTTGGAGTATTTTGAGACATATATTCTCATTTTGGAAGCTTAAAACTTGTATCAGTGGACCAAGGGCTGACTTTAAGTAAACGACCTCGAATTTGTGTTTTGGTGGTTCCAACAGGTTCATGTGGTGATTTTGGACATAGGCGCATGTTCGAATTTTGATTTGAAGGTTCCTATTTTGATTTAACTCTAGTTGTTGAAAGTGAGAAATTTTAAGGTATAAAAAGTTCATAAATTTTACCATGAGTTGACGACGAGGTTGTCCAATTCATATGGATTTTCCAAGAATTACAATATGTTTGTTTTGTCGGTAGGAACTTGTGTGCAGAGTTTGGGTTCATTCCATATTGGTTAGGCTTGAATCAAATGTTTGGTTTGAAGTTGGAAAATTATGAATTTAAGATATTCAACTTGACGATGATTCTTTGTTTTGATGTTATGTCTAGTTTTTGAAGTCTTTGAATAGGTTTGGGTGATATATTAGCACTTTTTTATTTTATTAGACAGGGTCGCGAGGTGCTCAGGTGCACTTCAGATAGATTCTAGATCATTTGAATGTTGGATGGCAGGTCTAGTTCTTGTGTGTCACACCTGCGAAACATTGGCCCCATGTGCTAGGTTGCGGAAGCGAGTAAGGCATTGTAGAAGCCAGTTTGTTTGGGGCCAGGGGAGACCCCAGGTGCGCCTGCACAAGTGCGCAATTTTGTCTGGAGAAGTGGATCAATAAAAGAAAAATTTTTCCTGCAAAAGTGGCATGTTGGTATTTTGAGTTGGTTCCATGTATGCGAGGTTCTGTCCATAGATGCGATGTCTAAGAAATGACTTTTGGACTTACATAAATGATAATCGCAAGGTAGAATATTGTAATTGAGGGTTTTTCTTTATTTTGTCATATTTTTAGGTTGGTTTCTTGGATTGGGGATGATATTTCAAGTTATTTTCACCTACTTTGTTGTGATAAGTGTCCTTAACTCATATTTAATTATTATTCGTTATTTAATTCTTGTTTTTTTGCTATTGCTTGACGAAATCTAAAGGAGAAAATCGAGATTTTTGTAAGAAATTTTGGAGAATGAATAATTGAGATTTGAACCCTGATTCCTATTCAGATTTGGATGAAACTTGTATATTTCGACTCTTCCTCTAATAGGTGATCGGGATTCGTGACTTTTGTTGGGTTTCGGAATTCGGGCTCAAGTTTACTTTGTTGTTGAGATTGTGTATTTGATTAAGAATCGGGAATTTATGCTATGTTATTATTTTCTTTAGCATTATTTGACACCGTTGTGTGTTATTGGATTAGATTCGAGAAATTCGGAGGCCGATTCGCGAGGAAGCCATTTTTGGAGTATTCTTTCTCGTGCTTTGATCTAGGTATCTTGCCTAGGGTTCTATTCGGAGTATTTTCCCGTAGACTACAATGAGTGGTATATGTTGGGGTGACACACATATGAGGTGACGAGCGTAGATGCGTACCCCGTGGTTATTCATGATACGAGTAGACTTTAGGCCATTATGTAGCTCGTTTTACTATCAAGCCTCCTTGTTATCGTGATCCTCTACTTGTATGACTACTTGGGAGATAATTAGTGCTGGAAATCATGCATAGACAATGTGCTTATGTTTTGGAGACGTGATACTAGTATTTATCTATGTTGAGTTGTTTGCCTTGACTGTAGTTATATTTTTCAGTCATGATATTATATCTGCATGTTATATCATCATCTATGTGTACTTCTTAGTTGTTACATTATGTTTTGTCGTTGTCCTTATATGTGTGACATAGATTTTTGTGGATTTGTTGCACATTAGCATAATTTGTGTTGTATATTGACTTTTGATACTGTGAGATATTGGTATATTGTGATTTAAGCGGATAAATGACTAAACTTTGGCCATTGAGATGTATTAATATATATAGTGAGGTGGCGCATACGTAGGCCCCATATGGGTTTGAGTGATATTGATATTGAGGTGACGTGTGAGCTTGGCCATTTGGGTTGATTATGATGATTGTTGACTTTTGATCCAATCAGCACTTGTATTAGGATCCTCGGCTGTATGCAATGTAATAATACAATACTCAAATTGTGCTTAATTAATGATTTAACTATGAAGTCGTTGATTTTTCCATTGATACTTGTCATGCAGGCATATACTTGTATCTTCCTCGTGCTAGTTGATACTTTATTACTTGATATTGATGCCTTAATTTATTCGTTTGGAAAGCATACCTATTTTTCTTTTAATCTGACAAGGTTGAACTCGTTATGCCTGAGCATCTTTTCTTCTTTTCTATTATCATTATGATGGTACTATTATTGTAGGCTAATTAAAGTGAGTAGCGAACTTTTCCAATCTCATCACTATTTTTAAGTCGAAGTGGGACCCATTACTTCTAGAGTACATGAGATTGGTTATATTCATACTATACAATACACTTTATATGTTGATCCAGGCGCTACTGATTTAGTTGATTACTAGAGAGCGGTAGCAATACATGTTGGAGCTTTCAATGAAGATTTGTTGTTCTGTTCACCGGCCTTGGATTCCGTGTCCTTACTTTTGTTATTACTATTTATGTTAATCAGATGGTATTATATCGTTATTCAGATCGTATAACATATACATTCTATAGAGCCCATGTACTCGTTGACACCAGGTTGTGGGATGGCATTCAGTTGTATCGTTATTTGGATACAATTATTTACTTATTTCATTTTAGGGCTATTTTTTACTACTATTGAAGCTTACTTCTGAATATTGAATGTTGGCTTGTCTATCAAGTGTTGTTGGCGCCATCCGGTGGGATTTTGGTGCGTGATAATAAAATTTTAAAATATAACTAAGTAAACATATTTTTTGACATGATTGTGTTGAAAATACAAATAAATAAAGAAATAACAATATTTTGAAAATATATGATACTTGGTAATCATTGTTAGGGAATTACATGGTTCTTTCTCTAGTTAGTTTAATTACTTGCGTCATTGTACAATTACCTATGTTTAAATTGGTGTCTTAAACTTTTGCAAATGTTAGTACTTGTGAGCACAAAAGCTACGAAACGCAAATGCACTGATTGAACCAAATAAACAGAAACTTAAAAGATAAAACAAAAGGTAAAAAAAGAAAAAAGAAAAATATGCAGGCCCTTTTACTGAAGTGGTTGTTGAATATTTTGCTCTGGGAACGTATATTGAGTGTTTCCTTAGAATGTATCATAGAACTCCAAGTATCAATTAATCAATTAAAAAGAAATATTTTAACTCATAATCTGGATGGAAAACATACATGTCAAACAACGTTCCTATGTTGACGCACTCCATAATAGATAAAGTCGAACATCAAAATCAGATAGCACACATTACAACTTTAAGACTAATACTCACTAAAATCCGTATAACGAAGGATATCTTATGATGCTTTATACTTAATACAGGGTATATTTTACGAGAAATTGACAATAGAGTACCTGAATCGATGAAATCATTAAAATTTTAATCGATACAAATATGTTAATTACCAATGTATATTCTCTAATGAGCAACCTAAGTTGTCATATTTGCTTACCCTCGAAAACGGATAACAATTAAATGTATATATCGTTTAAAGGATACACGGATTAATTTAATATAAATGATGAATGTCGTTAGATTTAACAGATATAGGGCGTAATAGATTGCCACACCAGTTAAGGAGAGTGATCCCGGACTTCAGTAACGTCTTAATTAAGTGTTTGCCTTCGACCCCGGGCTCAAACTCCTAAAGAACTAATGAACGATGGTAAGAATCTTGAACAATAGACAAAATAAGAGTATATAGCCTTAAGATGCGTGTCACAATATCCTTTATGAATTATAAGCTTTCCCCTTTTATATAGTGGGGGAGTTTTACTCTAAGTATGATTTTAAAAATGGTAAATATATTCCATTTCGACGATCACTAATTTTCTGCCGATACCAGCCGAGATTCACGCCGTGATATCTGGTAAGGCACGGATATCACGGCCGTTGTTAGTCGTGTGCACCTGCTTGGTAATGTTTTCCGAAGTCCCAATCCTTAAATTGGCCCTCGAGGATATGGCCTCGATATCCCTGAGGGAGGTGTTTTCCCAAGCCCTATTTACAGGGGTTCTTCGTTCTGACTCCGATTCATTACAGTCGCGTTCATGTTCCACTTGGCTCACAGAGAAGTCGAGTCATGCACAAGGCTCGATTTTTCATGTATACATATAGTCTGCTCGTTTTTCAAACAGAGGCTAGCCGGAACGATAGGAAATTACAGATGACTGTGGTTCCTTCCTTGAAAAGTTACGATGGGGAGCAGAAACATCACATCAACTGCGTCATTCTGACTTCGGACACCTGTCGGTCACCGACAAGTTGGCTCCAAATATGAAGGGTCGGTTGTTTCCCTATAAAAGCCTCATTCTTTTATCTTTTTTCTACTTTTCGGCAAAACTGCTATCTTCGTGCCATCAACTATTATCAAAAAGTTCTTCAAATCTTCAAATGTTCAACCATGTTCTTCAATCTTCATAGCAATCTCGAGATTTCTAACCAAAATTTCTTGAAACCTTCATACGTTGTTCTTCATCTTCAAAACCCATTTCTCTAAAACTTCGTATTTATATCTCAAATTTTCAAACTCTCTCCCAAAATGATAATGGCAAAAACACCGAAAATGACTTCAACAAGTTGCCTCTTAATCTTCTCAACCGGCTGCTGGTTCTAAAGCGGTTTCTTCCAAGGTGGTGGCCCTCTAAATGATTTCCCCTGTTGCGGCTGTTAACGAACCAGCTCCCGAGCCTTCTTTGTCGGTGTTTATCCCCGGTGGCTACTCAATTGGCGACAACTTTAAGGTCGAGAAGCCTTCACGCATACAAGATCAGGGTAAACGACTCTCGATATATATGTTAAGTGACCTAGGACGTTCTTCCCGTAGTTCATTAGGACGGTGATTGGGAAGGCAAAGAAGAAATAGTCCTCCGGCCAGAAGATACCTTTACTACTCATGTGGAGTGCTACTTAAATGTTTACACTTATCCCTTCACGTTGGGCCCAGTGGACCCGATCGTCCCGAATTTTTGCAAGAGGTACAAGTGTACCTTAGGCAAATCAATTTGTCATTGTGGAGGATTATGACTCTCCTCCGTTACTTTATAAACAAGACTGAATCTCATCGGTCCACGACCGTCCACTTGCTTTGATTATATAGTTCCCAGATGTTTCGAGGGGGCTGTTCAAGCCCATTCGTCGGGCCAGCAAGTCCTCTTCTCCGACATCGACTAAGACTGAGACTCTGGATGGAAGGAAAACTTGCTATGAGTGCAGATCGAGGATTTGATCCCCCCATACTACATGCCATTCCCTGATAAATGGAATGCATCTCATAAGTGCAACTCCATAAAAATTTCTTATTCTTTTTTTTCGATCTTCTCCTTAATTTTTGTGCCTGTGCAACAGTTCCCCATGTTCCAAATTCGTTCCCCCGGTTAAAGGTGTGGATTGAGGGTGTCTCTACTCAAATGTCCTACTTCGGGCGTACATGTCGGAGACTGTCAAAATGGTCCGATGAAAGCCCGTTCTCATGTTAAGGCTCTTTTGCAAATATTTAACAGTATGTCTCCACATTATATTATACTAGAATCTCCTCTTTATCATTGTATGTTTTCTTAAGACCACCAAACCTAGGCCTTCGGAAGGGGACGATTACGTGCCCCCGTCCGTTGATCCCTTTGTTGCACCAAATAAAGGAAAGAAGAAGAGGAAAAGAAAATCATCGAGCTCCCTAAGCTAGGAGGCGAAGAAAACTAAGAAACGAGTGCTCCGTAAGCTCATGAAGGGATCTGGTTTTCGCGTGCCTTCCTATGACTCCTCCTCCATCTTAGGGATGAGCCGGAGGATGAATATTTCTTTTTAAAACACGGGATGACCATCTATCCCAGTGATTGGGATACATCTGAGGGGGAGCTCGCGAGACTACCCCCTCCAACTTAGAAAGCTGACACGGATCCCCAGCATGCCGTTTCTGCACCAAAGTTCTCGACGTAATTAAGATATCGGCGATGCCCTCCTACACTAGTTATATGCTTGAGGAGGCCCAATAAAGGAAGGGAAAATCTAACAAAGGGGTCCACAGCGTGGACGAACCCCTTTGTTCTTTTTTTACAGCGTGGACTCGTCCGCCTTGGAAGACTTTTTAAAGCTAGGCGACATGGAACTGTCAAGAAATGATCCATCTTAGGAAGTCGGTGGGCTAAACTTGAGCCCAAAGTTAATCAAATAGTTTCCTATCCCGAGTGCGAATACAGAACGTAAGAGGTCAATAGTTATCACTATCCCGGAGGATTCTCGGCTTCTTTCTACTCTCGTGGGAGTAGCGAGCTACCTCTGATGCCTGGTGACTGAAGAAGACTAGAAGAAAATGAACGAGGTGGACGTGTCGTGCCTGTTCAACGAGGCGTAGCAGGCGCTGAATCGGGTAAGGCATCATTACACTCTTCCGAACTTTGACTTAGGTTTGGATAGTTCTCATCTCTTCTTTCTTTTACCCTTTGCAGGCCCAGGTACTTCATCACAACAGCTTTCTTCGGTACTGGACTGAGGTTATCTACCTCGAGCTTGAGGTCAAGGAACTTGCCATGAAAAGATATATGTAAAAGCTTCTCCGCGAGCAACACGAAGTGGTCATCAAGAACCTCCAGACCGAGCTCGATGCAGCTCATATGGACCATGCCAACTTGGTGAAAAAGGTAAAGGTTTTCGAAGAGAGCAATGATCACTTTTCCATGACGACTAACGACCAAATCTTCAGCAGAAGAATAACCTAATCGACCAACTCTGAGCTTAAATGAATGAGGTCCAATCCATGGACGATGGTTGGAATAGAAAAATAGACCGGTTGTCTTCAGCGAAGGAAGTCGCACGAGTACAACTGATACTATGAGAGGTTAAACTCCAGGTAGTGAAAGAAAAAACAGATAAGCTGGTCCCAGTTGAACGATGAACTCCGATCACAATTGAGCTTGGGTATGGCAAAGCGGGATGCCCACGATAACAAATATGAAGCAATAAAGTATCAGCTATGCACAACTTCCGTTGATGCTAAAGAGATGGTGGCGTAGTATAGGGTCGATGTCGAAGCAGTCAAGGCTTACTTGATGACTATTGCTGAGTATGTTAGGCGGCTATCACGGATGGAGACCCTTGAAGAGATCCATGTCTGACGCTTGGACCAGTCAGACGATATCGAGGAGGAAAAAAGACTTGAGGTCGAGGCCAAAAATTTTGCTGAACCAAACGATGAAGAAGACTCCTAGGTCTCCGAACAACTCGAAGGCCCTTACGACTCTGGAGGCGAGTGGGGTTCCAGCGATGACCAGGCGGAGGTGGCTTGGGATTTTTTTTATTTAATTTAGTATCTTGTACATTTATTTTTGTAGGCCGTTTTCATTGTCCCTTGTAAGGGCATTCCTGAATGTATATAAAGTTTTATCCTTTTTGACAATTTTCGAGTCTATTATCTTTAGCATCCTTTTTACAATTGCAAAAGATTTCAAATACCTTAGCGCGGAATCAAACGTAGTAATAAGTAATTTTTCGTAGGCCCGAACAAGGCTTTTCCTCGATGCAAGCTTTGCTTGAAACTTATGGGGGCTCGAAGTGAACAAAAGCTTTCCCTAGGATGCTCATTTAAATGTATATAGACTATATCTTTTCCGAGGGTAACGTTTGAACAAGTTTGGAATTATGTTGAAGGCCTTATTCCTTGATTACCAGATTTGGACGTCTCCGATCTATTTTAGGGCGGCCGTAGCTTTTAAGGTTTATGAACTGCCTACTAGGTCTTGTGCCTCATGTTTTTAGAACCCGAGCCAGTTGAACTTATCTTGGATGGCAGTACCCTAGCTGGGGTAGCCCTTTGGGTTCGGATAAGGGTGGCCCTTGGGCTCGATATATCCCGGGTAGGAATATCCCTTAGGCTCGATACTTTTAAGAAGAAAAAAATATTTGTTAGCAAGGTAGAAACACTCTTTGATTTCTATGAGTATCGTACAAGATTGTTAGTGTGTACAAGATCGTACTTTAGCCGAGGTGACCTGCACGGTCACTATTCATTTTACTGTTTGGCCCTTACAAAAATTCCTAACAATCGAGCCTAGACTGTTCGAGTATAGAGTTTCCTTCCTCGCTAAAATCCTGACCCGAAGGTGATGGCCCTCAGTATTCGAGGTCGATCATCAATTGTAATAAAGTTAATAAAACAAAACTAATGATCCCATACCTTAGCAGTAGTATAGTTTTAAGTGGGTAACAATCTAGTTGTTTGGTAGTTGTGCGTCGTTTACCTCTATGAGTTTATATGAACCTTTACCGGTAATCACGTTGAATTGATACGGATCTTCCCAGTTCAGTCCTAGATTCCCTTCATTTAGGTTCCGAGTGTTCTTTGACTTCCGAATACCAAGTCCCTGATTTAGAAGTGTTGGAGGTTGGCTTTTCGGTTGTAATATCATTTTTTGTGTTATTATTGGGCAGCCAGCCAGACTATAGTGGACTCGCTCCTGTCATCTAGTAGTTCTAGGCTTGTGCTCATGCCCTTGCCGTTTGATTCTTCAGTTGCATGTCGCAACATAAAGCTTGATTCTCCCATCTTCGTTGGTATTAGTGCTTCGACACCGTAGACGAATAAAAACAAGGTGGCCCCAGTACTGGATTTTGAGGTCGTTCGATATGCTGACAAGAATTCGAGCAGGATCTCCTTCCACTTCCCATTTGCATCGGTCAACCTTTTCTTGAGATTTTAAAGGATTTCTTTGTTTGTCGGCTCCGCCTGTCGGTTCCCACTAGGGTGGTAGGGCATTAACAAGATCTTTTTGATCCTATGGTCTTCAAAAAAATTGCTTACATTGTTGCCAATGAACTGCTTCCCATTATAACACACTACCTCGGCTGGTATACCGAACATGTATATTATGTTGTCCCAAACGAAGTCAGTGTTTTTTTCTCCGGACCTTCCCAAATTCTGGAGCTTCGACCCATTTAAATAAATACCCAATAATAAATAATATAAATTGAGCCTTACGAGGTGCCCTGGTAAGGAACTGACAATGTCTATTACCCATTTCATGAACGGACAGGGCGACAGGACCGAGTGTAGTAACTCCCCAGATCAGTCGAACTCCTTCGCAACTTTCTCCATGCTGATAGAGTAATATTTGGTTCTCATTATCTGACAAACCAACAATTCTACACGTGAATGGTTTTCGTAGGTTCCTTCGTGAAGTTCCTTAAAACATATTCGATGTCTCCCGGTCCCAAGATTATGGCGAATGGGCCATCGAACGTTCCTAAAGTGTCTCATCCCATTAGAAATTTTCTCACGTTGAGCATCATATATTTCTAACTTTTCGGCTTGGTCCACTAGCCATGTTTGGCTCAAAATCTCCACATTAGCCTTCATTTTTTTGATTGCTGCCCTTATTATTTTCATATCTTTTTAGAGTTCATCCTGTTGCTCTACTACTTGCCTCATAATATACCTAATATATGCATCACATTCCATATCCTGCACTTCATAGAACTATTGCTCAGAAGAATCTGTCGAGTTCTTACTCGCCTATTCAAGCTAACCTAACGCCTATATATCTATAGAATTATAACTAACAAAAACACGTTTATAATTCATGTAAATCAACCAAGCAAGGCAATTAGGTATATGTATATCCTAACATCGAATCCATTCCATGATGTCTAGGTTCAAGAACTTGCTCTACTCAATCATATATGCAATCTAGAATTCCCACTTTCGAGTTAAACTATAGATTGGTATATAGCATTCAATTGGTGATCAAGCAATCAAATAATAATAAACCGATACGACAAATTAATAAATCAAAATCAACATTCGAATAACAATAGTCATGAAATAACGTGGAGATTTAGCTCCACGTAGATGTGGTAACCAAACCAAAAATCATACAAAGAAACATAAAAAATACTATGTTTGGTGGAAGAAAGGTTGAAACTATGCATCCACGGTGGCTCTGTGCTCTCCCTAGGTCAAAAGTCTGTCAAAAGTTACAAAATTAACGTTTTTACATGTATTTATACAAAGTAGGGTCGGGCTCCGACAAAAACACCTTCTCCCGTGCGAAATATGACTCTGGCTCTGTAAAATTTGCAGTGATGTGCCAGATGGGGTGATGCTCCACGTGGTGTACTTGTGTGAAAATTCAGAGAGCATGCAATTTGAGGGCAGCATCAATTTACACAACCGCGGCGCCCCATGCGGCGCGTCTGTCGAAAATTGGAAAAATGTAAGACATGTAAGTTGTATCCCTTTTAAATAGATTTCTAACGATCTATTGTGGATCCCAAACGGATTTTTTAGTAAAAAGTTATGTGTATTTTACTGGACAATGCTCAGTATGCCTGGTCGATTCTTCGTTTCGTTCTAAAAGTGCACTATCATCTGTTGATCCCCGAACACGATCCCAACTTAATCCTTGGGCTTTTACTCATAATTCAAAGGTGCAGAATATGTTTAATTCATTCCATAACATCTACGTAGAACGGATCACTCCTACAAGGCATAAAACACAGATTTAGTGCAAAACACTAGCGATTAAAGATCAAACTCAATTAAAGAGCATGGGTTTCACTATTTTGATCTTGGGACACATGTTGTAGGGTCAATTACTTATATCAATGTATTGTTACATGTAGTTTATCTAAATATCTTCGCATTTGTTCCTCCTTCACTTCAAATATCCCATTGACTTGATTTACCACAAGGACTTAATCGCACTTAGCTCCGATCAGTTTAGCCCCCCAGGCTTTTAGCCAATTCGAGACCTCAATCATGGCCTCATACTCGGCCTTATTATTTGTTAATTTCCTAGTTCTAATAGATTGCCTAAATACGTTACCCGATAGCTTCAACACGATGTCGAGTCTGGCCCACTTTTGTGTGTGAGGCACCATATGTAAAGAGGGTCCAGAACCTCGAGGTTAACAACAATTCCTTTTCGACATCGGTTACTAAGCCCGACGTGAAGTCCGCCATGAAGTATGCCAATATTTGATAGTTGATGGCGGTAGGTCAATATTCAATATCGTACCCGCTAATTTATGGCCTTGACATTGTGCACTACGGTGATGTATTCTATATCTTTGATTTTTTCGCGATTGATCTTTATCCCGCGGTTGGACACCATGAATCAAAAGAACTTCCCGGACCCGACCCTGAATGCGCATTTCTTCGGGTTTAGCTTCATGTTGCATTTCTTTAGTATGTTGAAGGTTTCACGTAAATGTTCAAAATGGTCCTCTAGTCGTAAGGACTTAACTAAAATATTGTCAATGTAAACCTAATTTTCCTATTAGTTCTTCGAACATCTGATTTACTAGGCATTGGTAAGTGGCACCGGTTTTTTTAGTTCGAATGGCATTACGTTGTAACAATAGGTTGCGTATTTAGTGATGAAGGAAGTATTTTATTGATATCCTAGGTTACACCAGGAATAGGAATCGATAAATTTAAGTATCTCGTGGCCATCCATTGCATTATCATGCAATCAACGTTAGGCAAATGAAAAGAGTCATTAGCGCATGATTTGTTCAAGTATCTGTAATCTACACACATTATTAATTTATTTCCATTTTTATTCACTACTACTACGTTTCCCGAATGAAACCTATTTTAAGGAGTGCGGATACCTCATTTTTGATGAATATGTGCTTGACATCGGACTGAAGCCTCCTCTTCTCTTTAACCGAGTGGAACTTTGGGTCCAAGCTCAACTTGTTAGTAGTTATTTCTGGCAGGATACCTTTCATATCAATGTGGGATAAAGAAAAACAGTCTAGGTTAGGTATAAGAAATTCAATGAATTTCTTCCTGATCTCGGGAGTTGGCCCCGTGCCCATGTATACTTTGCGATAGATTTAAAACCCGAATTACAGGCACTATTTGGTCTTATAGTTCCAACTGTTCGCGACCTTCAATCTGATGATATTGGGAAAGCAACATGGGTCAATTAACAGACGCTTAATTCAAGATTTACATATGAGTAAATATATTAGCAGTGCATCATTATGTGGTTGCACGATGTGTTCAGCGTCCTTGTCGTTGAACTATACAGTTCCCTCAGGTACATAATCTCGAGTCTGTTTTTCTTGTAATGGACTCCTTAATGCGCTTTAGAATCGACCCTTGAGTGACTTCAAATCAACCAATGATCATGTTAATGACGTGTTGAGGTTCCTCTTGTTCATTCTACTTGTTGGAGTCCCTATTCCTGAAGTGATTTTTGGCTCGGTCACTCAAACATTCTCGGAGGTGTCCATTATAGAATAACCGTGTTACTTCTTCTCTCACTCGCGGGCAGTCTTCTGTTCTGTGGCCCTGAGTGCCATGACACTTACACATTAAGTTGGTTAAGATTGGGCAGGGTCCGACTGCAGTGGTCGAGGCCACTTAGTATCTTTGATGTGTCTGATGGCTGATAGGATGCCTTCAGGACCGACACTTAAGTTATACTCCGATAACCTCGCTGCCTCCCTAGACTCGATTGTTTTTCCAGAAGTATTTTTTCTCACGAGTCCCTGATTATTATGACCTCGATTGCTTATTTTTCATTCCTTTATGGGTTACATCTAGACCCACTACCCCTTCGATCTTCGCTATACGGTTGGTACCGATCTCTGCTCGATATTGGTTTGTATCGACAAAGCATTTAGACATGTCATAATTTCTAATGGATACACGGACCCATAGGGGGCCCCAAGCTGATCATCCTCTACCCTGATTTTTAATTGGTACCTATTATGGACGTCAGCGCACGTTACTGTCGGGTGCTCTATCAGATTTTGTTTCAACTACTGTGAAGCCATTGAGGTTTGTGGGTTAAGTCCTTCAGTGAATACTTGAACAACCCAATCATCCGCGATCGGAGGCAGATCCATCAATTCTACTTGAAACCTTGACAGGAATTCCCTTAGCATATCATTTTCTCTCGGCTTTACTTTGAAAAGGTATCACTTCCAGGTCTCGACTTTGATGGCCCAGGTGTGCTCCTTTACAAATGCATCCACAAGCATAAGAAACGAGTTAATTTTAGTAGGGTGTGTGTTGTGACACCATATCATAACTCTTTTTGATAAGGTTCCCCGAATTTTTTAAGCAGAACAGATTCAATTTCATCATCTTCCAAGTTGTTCCCTTTGATGGCGCATGTGTAGGAGGTCACAAGTTCATTTGGATAGGTTATTCTTTTATATTTATGTATTTCGGGAATACGAAATTTCATTGGTATCGGTTTCGGAGCTGCGCTCTGAGGGAAAGACTTTCGGACAAATTTCTTGGAATCCAAGAACTTTATTATCGGTGGTGCTCCTGGGAGTCGATCAACCCTGGAGTTATAGGTCTCTATTTTTTTGTCGTTTGCTTCGATTTTCTTTTCTGCCGATTCCACTTATTTTGTCAGTTCCTCGAGCATCTTTATTATCGTGGTGTTGGTCTCGGGTTCTGGTTCACTCGGCCTTTACGCAGCCAATTTCATTTTTGCAGGTATTTTCCCGGGATTGTTCGGGCTTTACTCTGTTGGGGGCGCGACTTTGATTCTAAAACTAAGCTGTTGTTATTTTTTGATCCAGTGATATTTTGAAGATCATCTGTAAGTTGATCCCATTACGTTCGTCATGCAGTGTATTACAGTCTATTGATCGAGCTCCCCCGCGAATGTTGGTTTCGGGGTCAGTAGGCAAGTTCTCTTCGATAGCCACATGTGAGTCAGCATCGATCGGGTCCGCAACTACAACTCCGTTCAAGTGAACGGGGGGCACCTCTTTGCTAGGAACCACATTGTTGTTCTCTCCCTGGTGGCTAAACTCATCATCAACATTCAAATTGGCAAAATAGGAGTTTGAAATATTTAATCTAACATGAAACTATAATATTAAAGAGCAGGTATAAAATATAATGCGTTATGATAATTTGTATCAAATTGCCACTATTATTCTTAGCCCCATGGTGGGTGCCAACGGTTTACCCTCGAAAATGGATAACAATTAAATTTATATGTGGCTTAAGGGCTATGCAGATTAATTTAATACAAATGATAAATGGTGTTAGATTAAACAGATAAATAATATAATAGATTATCAAACAAGTTAAGGAGAGTGACCTCGGGTTTTAGTAACGTTTGAACTAAGTGCTTGCCTTCAAACCTGGCTCAAACTACTGAAAAACTGATGAACAAAGGTACGAACATTGACTAACAGAGAAAATAAGAGTATACCGCCTTGATATGCGTGATACAATGTCCTCTAGGAATAACAAGTTTTCCCCTTTATATAGCAGAAGAGTTTCACTCTAAGTACAATCATAAAAAAGTTAATGATCTTCCGTTTCAACGATCACTAATTTTCGTCGATACTAGTTGTGGTTCATACCGTGATATCTGATTAAGCCAGGATATTACGACCCTTTGTTAGTCGTGTGCAGCTTCTTGGTAACGCTTTCGAAGTCTCAATCCTTAAATCAGACCTCTAGGATATGGCCCAGATATCCCCAAGGGCAGGTGTTTGCCCAAGCCCTGCTACCAGGCATTCTTTGTTCTGACTCTGATTCATTACGGTCATGATCCTGCTCCGGTTGGATTACCGGGAAGTCGAGTTATGTAGCTGGTTCAATTTTACCCGTATACAATCATAATTTCTAATAATTTCTAATACATGATACTTACGTAACATATATCCTAAACTAGTCACTAAAAATGAAAGAAAACACTGAGATTTTATATGTGAAATAGAGAAGTTGCATGTTATAGTAAGGACTTGCAATGACCCGGACGATTATTTTGTGTATGTATGCATCGTTTCCCTATTTATACTACGAGTATGCTCGCTTGTTATTTTATAACAAGCGGGGATGGTTCGTTTGGTTTTGGAAAGGTTTTAGAATGAATTGGAACACTTAGTTTCATGATTTAAAGCTTAAGTTATAATAGTCGACTAAGGTTTGACTTTCAAGTAGATGACCGCAAATTGGTATTTTAATGGTTATAATAGGGTTGTATGTTAATTATGAACTTTTGCGTACGTATGGATTAATATTTGAGGTTCCTATGATGTTTTGGCTCTAATTGTCGAAAGTTGGAAATTTGAAGGTTTGGAAGGTCTATAAGTTGCAACGACCCGACCGGTCGTTTAGAGCAGTTGCATTTCATTCAGCTGTTTGAAGTCTTGAGTAGCTTCATATGTTTCATTATGTCTTTTTTGGATCATCGGTTTTGGTTTCCATGTAATTCAGGATCGATTTGGAAGAATGATTCTCAGTTAGGAAGCTTGAAGTTAGAAGATTGACCGATTTTGACTATTGTGTATTTGACCCCAGATCATATTTTTGATGATTCCGTTAGGTTTGCATAGTTAATTTGGACTCGGGCGTATTCCCCGATTTGCATTTTGATGTTTCTAGAAGGTTTTGCACTAATTGGTGAAAGTTGGCAATTTGAAGGTTTGAAATGTTCATAAGTTTGACCGGGAGTTGAATTTCCTTATATCGAGTTCGGGATGTCTTTCCCGAAATTGGCATATGGTTTTATGTAATTTCGGACTTGTGTGCAGATTTTGAGGTCATTCCATGTTGCTTAGATATGGTTCGGCACGAGTTTTGGAAGTTGAAAGTATAAAATTCATTAACTTTGTTTTGAGGTGAGATTGGTGATAAAGATAATTTTTTGTGTGATTTTTTGTGTCAAGTAGGTTCATGTTATGATTTGGAACTTTTTGGTATATTCACAAGGGGTCCCGAGGTGCTCGGGAATGTTTCGAGGTTGTTGTGGACATTTTCAGAGTTGGTTGCATTGTTGGTTTTACTGCTTTTATTTGATGCTTCTGGTGTTCTTCATGACCCGCGAAGTGTGTTTTGGTCCTCTGGTGGTCAGTTCATTGCGGACGCGACATATGGTACGTGTTCGCGGAGGTTTAGATTGCTTATGGTTGGCATTGCATGTCACGCCTCGAACTGGGGGAGCGCGACCGGCGCTCAACCGAGTGAACTCGGTCGAGCAAGCCTATTGGATTTCCTTCTACCCAAATTCATCCATAAATAAAAAGAAAATATATGGCATTAATTAAATACTGAGGGGATTTCATTAACAACCCCAATTTCCATTTGCATTAGCGGCTTCATTCATAATTTCTAAAGTATTACAAGTTTATAGATATAATGAAAACATGTTTGCCAAATACCAATATTTCTAGTTTTGACTGACAACATCAAACACCCACCCACAACCTTTCTATGGAGCCTCTAACTACAACAAAAGAGTAATATGAAAATGTCTTCAAGAAGGCCCCAACTCTACCTCAAAAACAGAATACACGAGGAACAAAAGATACATGACCCCGAAATGAAGTGGGGTTCACCAAGTACACTGGGAAGAGAGTGTACCGCTATCATTGATCAATGTCTCCTGCCGTGGAACCATCTGCATCCATTTAAGCTGCAGCGCCCCCGATAAAAGGGACGTTAGTACCATCGAATAGCATGAGTATGTATGACCAAATGTCCTTTTTCAATATAGAATGCCAATATAAAAAATGGAGCAACATAGAAACAGCAAGTCACAATAGACAATATCCAAATGCTTAGTTAAAACATAAAAATTTTCAAAATATAAAAATAATATATATTTTTGGTTGGGAGATCATTAGCATCGATATAACACCGTGTTTTTAACACGCAGTCCGACCACGCCCAATCGGCTACGCCATCTCCCCAAGAAAAATGTTGGTTCGCATGTACTTCGAAAGAAAAGGTCTTACCAAGAGTAGGAACAACCATGTGAGCAACATGGCATCCGATCACCACCCGACAGGCTGGGTCATCTCCCAACATATGCCAAATATGCATCACACCTCTTCTCAATCATTCGCTAAACCTTAAGAAATGAAATAACCCTACGAGGAGTATTCTCTAAGGTACCTCTCCACTCTAATCATGGTAACAGTGGCATAGCCAGTGTCACGAACTTACTGTAACAATCAAGAATAGCATAACGGGGAAACTACCAGTCCATGCCCAGGATAACATCAAAATCTACCATGTTGAGAAATAATAAATCCGTTCTAGTCTCAAAACGACTAAGAGAAATAAAAAACGACCAATATACGCACTCCACAACAAGAGAATCTCCTACATGAGTAGATACATAAACTGGGGAACTCAAAGAATCCCGAGATACCCCCAAATATGGAACTAAATTAGAAGACATGTATTAATACGGGGAGCATGGGTCAAATAATATTGATACTCTCTATGACAGACTGGGACAATACATGTGATGACAAAATAAGAAGCAACTACCTCTGAACGGGTTGGAAGGGCATAATACCTGGCCTTGACTTCCCCTCTAGGGAGACCTCGACCACCCCAACCTCCACCTCGAGCTGCCTGAGTAGGTGGGGCAGTAGTTGGGGCTGGAAGGATGGCCGTAGGACTAAGTGAAGCACGTGGTGGCTGAGAAGTATGCAGAGGTACACCCCTCCTATGTCTGAGGCAATCCATCACCTTATGACGAGTATCACCACACTCAAAACAACCCCCCGGAGGATGCGGCGGGTGAGACTGGTTCGGCCTTGGCCTGCTAGACTGGCCGCTAGTAGCACCCCAAGAAGGAGGCGAGCTGTTCGGGCACGAGCTCCAGAATAATAACTAGTCTCTCGAGACCTCTTGGCCTCTCTCTCCTCTCTATCTCGGGCAAACATGCCCTCTAATATCCCGGCAATGCTCATGACCTGCTGATAAGAGATATCCATCTCCAACTCTCTGGCCATACTGGTCCTGATACTAGGGTAGAGTTTCTCAATGAAGCGACAACCCTTTCTTTGACTGTAGCAGCCAAAGTCGGTGCATGTCGGGCTAGCTCACTGAACCACACTGCATACTCTGACACAGTCATTGCACCCTGGCACAGCTTCTCAAACTCTGCGCGCCAAGCATCCATGAGGCTCTGAGGGACGTACTCACGCAAAAACATAGTTGTGAACTAAGTCCAAGTGAATAAGGCTGGTTCGTCTGGACTACTTAGCTCATAGGCACGCCACCACTGATAGGTTGCTCCCCTCAGCTAGAAAGCTGTTAAAGAAACCCCACTCGTCTCCACTATGCCCATAGTGCGGAGAATACGATGACACTCCTCTAGAAAACCCTGAGCATCCTCTAAATCTAATCCGCTAAAAGTAGGTGGGTGGTACTTCTTGTACCTCTCAAGTCTAAGTTGTTCTGCCTCAGAAGCAGCTACCCTGGTCTCATGCTTAACCGGGTCCACTGGGGGCATAGAAATAAACTCTAGGGACTAATCAACCTGCTCAGGAGTACGGGCTGCGGGAGTCTTTGCCCCCCCCCCCCCCCCCCCNAAGCCTAAATAAGCGAGGCTGCCTCGTCCGGACTACTCAGCTCATAGGCATGCCACCACTGATATGCCGCTTTTCACAGCTGGAAAGCGGTGAAAGAAACGCCACCCTTCTCCACAATGCCCATAGTGTAGAGAATACAACGACACCCCTCAAGAAAACCCAAATCATCATCAAAATCTAGTCCGCTAAAAAGTAGGTGGGTGGTACTTCTTGTACCTCTCAAGTCTAAGTTGTTCTGCCTCAGAAGCAGCTACCCTGGTCTCATGCTAAACCGGAGCCACTGGGGGCATAGGAATATACTCTAGGGTCTGATCAACCTGCCCCCTCTGCTCAAGAGTGCGGGCTGCGGGAGTCTGTGCCCCTCCCTCGTCCTGAGATGTAGCGAGAGCTATCGGAAGTAGTCCAGCCTGAGCTAGAGTGCTGAACATGCTCATGAACTGAGCAAAAGTCTCCTAGAAGGCTGGAGCAGCAACACGAATCTCTAGTGCCATCCCTCTAGCTGGAGCTGCTGGGGGCTCCTCTGTCGCAGTTCTCGCAAGTGCTCGGACTGCACCGCGTGGTTGTCCTCTACTCGACCCCGGCCTCTAGCGGCTCTGGAAGGGGGCTTGGGTGCCTAATCGTCAGTCCTCCCAGTACGGGTCCTCACCATCTGTGGGAAAAAATATAATAGAATTTTAGAATTTTGATGTCAATAACTCGCACGACAAGGAAATCAAAGAAATATGTTTGTTCTTAACAGTTACAGAGCCTCCCGAAGATAAGCACGGACGTCTCCGCACTGATCCGCAAGACTCTAGTAAATCGGCATGTGACTCGTGACTTTTATGAACCTAGTGCTCTGATACTAACTTGTCATGACCCAATTTACCCTCTGAAAGGTATCGTGACGGCACCTAGTCTCTAACACTAGGTAAGCCAAAAATTAGGGAAAACATTTTAAGAAAAAAACACAATAAATAAAGGAAATAAGGGCATAATCTAAATAGAAAAATGGTGTCGCTCGGTATATAAAAAAAATATACTCCCAAAGACCCGGAATGTCACAAAGTCACAGGCTTATAATAATTACTGTACCTCTAACAAGTCTTGAAGTACATAAGAAACAAAACTCTAGACGGTGGAGTAAAAGGGGACTCTGAGGATTTTGCGGACGCGGCAGAAATACCTTGCAGTCTCCTAGAATCAGCACCAAATACTATCCTCAATGCTGATAGCTCGTACTTGGATCTGCACACAAAAACATGTGTAGGAAAGGGCATAAGTACACCACATTGGTACCCAGTAAGCGTTAAGCCTAACCCAGGTCAAGTAGTGACGGGATCAAGTTAATGCCCTACTGGATTAAATATAATCAATTTAAAATAGTACAATAGATAAGTAGATTCTACAGTAAAAGTTAAAGAAAATGCTCGAAAATTTAACAGTCAAGGGAGCCCTAGGCTCAAAACAAAGTAAACACAAGGTGGAATCTCCCGGGATACCGTCCCGTAGTCCTAGATGATTATGCAGTACAGGAGGATCTCCCGGAATACGTTTGTAGTCCCAAAATAAATTATAATACAGTGGGATCTCCCGGATTACGTCCGTAGTCCAAAAGTAAATATGCAGTGCAGGGGGATCTCCCGGAATACGTCTGTAGTCCCAAAGTAAATATGCAGTACATGGGAATCTCCCAGAATACGTCTGTAGTCCCAATTTAAATATGCCACGCAGGAGGAATGACAAGTATAACATCGAATTTACAAAGTTTATACTAATCACAGATAAGGAGAATAAGGACTTAACTAAGCATGGCGCACATATGATCAAATAGGCAATTAAACATGTTAGCATGCTTTTCTAATCTAAGCTAAACAATTTAACATATTAGTGCAATTTCATAGAATAAAAAAATTTATGTTTTAGGAAGGTTAAAATGGGATTTGCAATAACGACCTGTGTACGTACTGTCACCTCACGTACACGGCGCCCGCACATCAATTAGTATCAAATATCCTAAAGGGAAAGTCCCAACACAAGGTTAGACAAGCCACATACCTCAACCGCTCAAATAAACTTGAAACCACGTTCTTGCCACGAGTACCCAACTCCGAATGGCCCAAATCTATTCAAATAATATGCACAATGTAAATATACCTATAAGAAACTAGTTCAACTAATCAATTCTGTAACGATCCGACCGGTCGTTTTGAGCTCTAGCGCATAGTTCGGTGGTTTGAGGCCGTGCGCAGCTCCGTTTCAGGTATTATGACTTGTAGGCATGGTTGGAACTGAATTCCGGGGAGTTTAGAGTTGATTTGGAAAGAAAATTCTCATTTCAGAAGCCTAATGTTGGAAGAATCAACTAAGATTGGGATTTTGAGTAAACAACCTTCGAATTAGGATTTGAAGGTTCCTGCATATTCGTATGATGATTTCGGACTTGGGCGTATGTCCGGATTGGCCCAGGAGCGTTTCGATGCATATTGTGGAAGTCAGCATTTTTGAAGAAATTTCCTAAGTTTGGCCAGAAGCGCATTGCAGTGATGTTGATGTCTGTTTGGGATTCTGAGTTTGGGAATAGCTTCGTATGGTGATTCTGGAGATGGGAGCGCGACCGGAAGTGAATTTGGATATCCGTAGGTCATTTTGGAGTCATTTGGCTAAAGATAGAAAATTTGAAGGTTTTTGAGAAATTCGACCGGAAGTTGGAAATTTTGATATCGGGGTCGGAATGCGATTCCGGGAGTTGGAGCAGGTCCGTAATGTCGAATATGACTTGTGTGAAAAATTTGGGGTCAATCGGACGTGATTTGATAGGTTTCGGCATCGGATGTAGAAGTTGGAAATTTCTAAGTTCATAAGTTTTAGTTTGATTGTGATTCATGATTTTGGCGTTGTTTGATGGGATTTAAGGCCTCGAGCAAGTCCGTGGGATGTTATGGGACTGAGTCGTGTGATTTGGATGGGGTCTTGGGGGCCTGGGGTGTGTTTCGGGGCAATTCCGGACCATTTTTCTCTGTTTTGCTGCTGCTGTCTTCTGGTGTATCTGGTGTGCTATGCGATCAGGGTCCCTTGTGTGAGATCGCATAGAAGGAAATTTGAGGGCTGCTGGTTTGGCTTTTGCGTTCGCGAAGAAGGGAGTGCGAACGCGGTGGCTGGGGTTGTGATCTCTACGCGAACACGGGGTTAGGTGTACGAACGCGTAGAGGAAAAGGGAGTTGGGGGCCTGGGGGCCCTTTGGCCTATGCGAACGCGAGGAGGGGACCGCGAACGCGTAGTGTTGGCTCGAGGAGGCTATGCGAACGAGCTCAGGGTGTCGCGAACGCAGAGCGTAATTGGAGCCTGGGCAGATTAGTTTATATGCGAACTTTTGGCCATTTCCTCACTATTTTCATCTTGCAATGGCGATTTTGGGAGGCTTCAAAGGGGGATTTTTATCATGCATATAAAGGTAAGTAAAATCCTCCCGTTTTTAAGTTAAATACAAGATTATATGCATGGATTGGACATGGAAATTGGTAGGAAATTGAGAAATCTTAAAGGAACCTAGAAAATGGTAATTTGGGTTTTTAGCCACGAATTTGAGCCTGGAATTTAGAGTAAATTGTTTATTTAAACTAGTAAAGCTATGGGTAGAATGTATCTTTGATAAATTTCGGATTTCCGGGCACGTGGGCCCGAGGGCATTTTGGTCATTTCACTGAGCGAAGTTGGGAAATTATATAATCTGGAATTGTTGCGAATATTAGAGTACATTTTCATTGGTTTATCGTTGTTTGGAATGTTTCGGAGCGTTGTGCAACGATTTGAGTCATCGGAAGGGCTTGGAGGCCGGTTATGGAATTTCAGAGCAAGGTAAGTCTCCTTTCTAACTTTGCGAGGGGGAATTGTCCCCCTAAATGAACTAATTATGTATGTGTTACTATCTGCGGGAGCTACGTATGCACGAGGTGACGGAGTCCGTGCGTAGCTACTATTATGCCATGTTCGGGTAGCCTAGGACCCACTAGCATGCCTTACATGTTGTACCTGCGATCTTGTCTGTAATATTAGACTACTAATATAATCAAAAATTGTAATCGAATGACTAAGGAAGATTGGAGTATATTTTCTTAATCATCTAAACAGATAATTGATTTCCTTCGCGGGCAATTGTATTTCCGGATAAGGTTGTATTATTAAACATTATAAAAACTTGGCAAGTGAATCTCGAAAAAGGATTTAAATACTATTTTGTGGTTTTTAAAAGAGAACTCGGTCATTTACTTGAGTATTTGTGCTCCCGACGTATTCGGGGTGGATTGTTGATTTTGCATGTCTTCATGTGAGCGCTTTGCAATTTACATTCCGCGAGCGGAGTGTTATTTCCCCCACTCTCATGGGAGCGGGCCGTACGCCACAGCGGATTGAAAAATGCACTTATGGTACGGGCCGTTCGATCCTCGGCAGTGCATAGACATGACTATTATATTAAAAATGCACTTATGGTACGGGCCGTTCGATCCTCGGCAGTGCATAAATATTGTTATTTTATTGAAAGATGCACTTATGGTTCGGGCCGTGTTCGACCCTCGGTAGTGCATAGACATGACTATTATATCGAGAGGTGCACTTATGGTACGGGCCGTTCGATCCTCGGCAGTGCACAGAGATGATTATTATGAAGGCTTAGACCGGTTGTCCTTATCCCGTATGCGCATGCTAAATTGTTAAATGTTTTTCTCAATTTTTGTAGTGATAAGATATATGGGGGAAAATAAAGAAGAAATTGTTATTTAAGATATTTGGTAAAATAATGAGAAAGTGGTAACTGTTTGCTTACTTCCAGTATTTACTTGGATTTCAGTACCTTATATATTTGCTGCTTTACTACATTTACATGCCTATCGTGTTCATCTTATGCTGTTAAATTAAATTGTCGGATCCTAGTGAGTGTCTAATTCGACCTCTCGTAACTACCTCTCTGAGGTTAGGCGGGCGACATACTGAGTACACGTTGTTTTTGTACTCATGATACACTTGTTGTGCATTTTTATTGCACAGGTACCTTCATAGTTACATGGCTTGGTTGGAGACTTATGCGAGCTGCACCATCCGGAGGCGATCCGCAGCTGACAGAGTCTCCCTTGTACTGTATTTATTTTTATTTTAAATTTTCTTGTCCAATTTTTATTTCGGACAGGCTTTGTGATGATTTTATAAATTCTTAGAAATCGCTCATGTATTTGTGACACCGGGTTCTGGGATGAGTTGGGATATAATTGCTAAAATGGAATATTCAAACTATTGTTTTACTCGATAGATGTTATTTAGTTAATATGTAATAAAGTATAAGGAAATTCTTCTTCATAAATGATAAAACAGGAAATTGTTTCAACTAATTAATGTTTGGCTTGCCTGACAATGATGTCCGACGCCATCCCGACCTTACGGATTTTGGGTCGTGACAACATGGTACCAGAGCTCTAGGATCCCTTATGTCTCACAAGTCATGAGAAAGTCTAGTAGAGTCTTGCGGATCGGTACAGAGACGTCTGTTCTTATCTTCGAGAGGCTACATGGCTATTAGGAGTACTTCCCTTCTTGATTCCTCATCGTGCAATTTGATTCCTTTGAGGCTTATGCCTATGTTTATTCCTACACAATCTTACGCGTCGCGAGCGCTTGCTTTGAATCAGGAATTTGAGGAATTGAAATGGTTCTACGGATGTAATTCGAGATGTCTCCATGTGTAATTGGTTGGGGTTGTTGTTATGGCCCTGCAAAAGAATAATATGTTGTTTCAGCTCAGTAGCTGTGTTTCTGGGAGCCTTAAGGCTATGCTCAGGTAGTGATGATGCTTGCGATTGGTTATCGCGCGATGTCGATATGATGATATAATGCTTGCCCATATGTTGGGGGTTATGAATGGTTTGAAGGGAGGTCTTCTCAGAGTTTGATTTCGAGATTTCGGTATTTTGTTCCGACAGAGGAAAGGCATTTGGGTTATGAATGGTCCGGTTGGGGTTGATAAATTAGTAAGACTTGGTGTCTCCAAGTGAGGTGGGATATGCACATGTGACATGAAGTCGTCGTTATTGATTGAATGGAATGCATTAAGTTTGTCAGTGCTATGGTTTCTTCAGTTGCGTGGGGTCAGGGTATTGTGAAGAAGTATTGAAGAATACGGTTGGGAGAGACCGTGAGATGCGGTGGTTCAGTACCGGATAAGTGTAGATAATGAAGGCATCTAGAGAAAGATGATCTCGGGAGAGCTTGAGGTCGTGGTGATCTGCTGGTTTGAGAGCTACAGAGAATGATCCTGAGGTGAGGCTAGGCGGTGGTTCCATTTCTAAGAGGACAGGTGTAAGAAGCGAAAGTCGAGCAGTCGCAAAGTGGGGGAGCGGCAGCATAGTTTGGAATTTGAAGATATTGTCGCGAATTTAATGGATGTCTATGAGGAGCAGACGGACTAGTAAAGTTGGTAAATGAAGCAGGGCATAGGATGGGGTATTAAAATCGCAGAGAGTGTGCATTTCAGCGTCGTTGGAGGGTGTCCGCGGGTAATTTCCACAAGTGGGTTATCTCTTGTGAATAGGTTAGCGGGGGCATGGTTGGCAAGTCTCTGTGAGAGGTTTTAGTGGCTATTTGGTAGGAGGCAGAATGTGTGCATGATGCTATAGAATTTGAGCATTTAGGGAGTGCTAGTGAGAGAATTTGGAGGAATTGGACAGATTGGTTGAGCAAGATCATGCTACCAAAGGAGAAAGGATCTCGGCAGGGTCTAGAGTGGTGCAAGGACTAGCTTCGGGGTAAGTGGGGGAGACCCACCATCTGCAGTTGGGTTGCAGGATTGTGTTATCATAGGGTTGTAGATTGTCGGTGTGTTTGAAAGTTATTACAGCTAAGGGAAGGAGTAAAATGGTGATTGTGCGTGGGATTTGATGAATGTGTGCAAAAGTTGGCCCTATCAGGCCAGGGTTAGGCTTTGGAAGATTTAGAATTTTGCTTAAGGCATAGTTGAGTTGTTAGGATAGTCACTCGGTCACGTGTTTCCTTCAAAGGGGTATTCATGTGCTAGAAGAGCCTTGGAGTTGATTGTATTCGGGGCCAGTCAGAGTGGGTGACTCTCAATAGCAGTCCTAGTGAGTTCAAAAGTTAAGAATGCGGCATTTAAGAGTTTCAGGTAGCAGTATGATCGAGAATCGAGCTTTTGCAGAGTAATTTAGGAGAAAAAGGAAGATCGTTGGAATGTTCTATGACATGTTTCAGCATGCAGGATAGTATTCGAGGAGTGAGAGAAATAAACTCCGGATTGTAGAAAGGTTATCAGGAGAGTATGAGATGGGTTACGGGATTTAGGCAGCATAGTCTCGTGAATCAAGGTCACTCGGGATGAGTGAGGGTTGAGTCTGATATGAGTGGAAGGAAGTTGCTATTATTCCTGAAGCAATTAAATATGATTAAAGGAAGATAGATTGATTAGCCATGGTTGAAATGGCATGTTTGCGGCAGTGATCAGTTCCTTTGATGTGATTAAGTTATGCATGTGGTTTGTGCCGGTGTGTGCGGGGCTTGTCGGCCGTCGTAACGGATTTCATGTGGGAGCATTTGAATGCTAGGGCCTGTCAGGTGTAGGCGGATCCTGGAAGGGTTATGGTGGTATAGACTACTACTTAAGGATTTTCATGTTGGGTGGTTGTGAGAATTCACTCGTGTGTTGAGATGGTACTCTTGAATCGAATTAAGTAAGAGGTATCTATATGATGAAGTGTTCACCCTGTTGGTGGTTAAGAAGTTATGACGGAATTCTTGCGTTACCTCATATTGGCATGTTAGGTGCGGTAAGCAGTATGTAACTGGGAGTAAGAATCGAGATTGCGGTTCGGTGTTAATAAGGATGTCATGAGCTCGGAAAATCAAGAAAAAGTGATTTGAAAGTTCAGAGTAAGTTGGTGTTATATTCAGTGTCACCTGAGATTGATATTCGGTGGAAGAGGCTTTGTACCCTGGTTATGGGTTCTTGATTTGTCTTACAGCGTAGTATGGCCAGTGGTGGATTGGGGGGGTGTTTGTCCCGGCTATGATAGTTGTTCTCGCGTATTATGAGAGAAAGTGGGTTAATGTGGACCCAGGTGAAGCTATTAGCTTAGTTTGGTGCGAGCAAGGTAGACTCGATGTTTGTGCATGGATTTAAATATGATTATGGGTTCTGTATGAGCCAGGCATGTTCATTTCAGTAGACCGTTTTTTCATGGAAAGGTATTAGGACAGAAGATGTTGTTACATCTTCGTCAAATTCATGTGATATTGTGATTTGTGTCGTGTGAGTTGTGAAACGGCTTGATAATATCCTATGTGTCGGGGTTCCGCGTAGTGGGGATGTTATGTGAGCAGGATAGCTCTTGAGATCCACAGTGTATGTATATATCGTACCTCAGTAGTGTTTGACTTTTGTTGCATGCGGCTCTATCAGTCTCCCCAGGATGGTATTATGCAGTTAGCGTGCTTGTGACCGATATTCGGTAATGTGTAATAGTGAGCAATTCAGCTCCGTATATATTTCCTTATGTGAGTTTTATGATGGGATCGGGTGGCACGCCGCCACGGGTATGTTATTTGGATCGAGTTGCACGCCGCAACAGTGTGATGATGAGAAGGGATAATGTATATTGATTTTCTTATGTTTTACTTATTATTTTTTGAGAAAAGATCATATTAGTTGCGTGAGTTGAAGTTATGGCCTATCGGCGCGATGTGGTATCATGTGAGGTTGTTGGTCATGCTTGGGGTGATTTGTTGTCTGAGCAGTTCACACTGGGTGAGATGAGATTATCGGATCAGGGATCAGTGCGATAAGGTTATGTGAAGTGTATATTAAAGAACAAATACCACTATTCAGGTTCTTAATGAGGTGATGATTCGTGTCAAGATGAGTTATTCAACGATTTGTTAACTCGGCAGTTGAGTATGAATTTCTGCATATTTTCTCAGTTGTGGTGGTATCGTCAGCATTATAGCAGGATGTATGTATATTTGTTATGAGGTGCATCGGGAGCACTAGATTCGTGGAATTTTGGCTATTAAGGTTCAGGGAGTGTCATTGTGGTCAGATGATGAGTTATGCGGTGCATGGTGCTGATTCAGAAAAGGTATGCGGTCATGTTCTGGTACATCGTGTAGTAGTTGATACGGTGGATATATATTGGAACTAGGCCTGGCAAAGAAATTTCAGGTGTTTGAATGAATTCTGAACTTATTATATGGATAAAAGAAGAAATCTTCAGATTTGATCAAGCTAATGTACTCAACTGGGTTGTGGTAGCACGGACAGGTGCTCTAGGTGTTAAACATTGATTTCAGATAACTCCAGAGAAGTTCTTGGCACGTTCGAGGACGAATGTATGTTTAAGTGGGGGAGAATGTAACGACCCAACCGGTCATTTTGAGCTCTAGCGTGTCGTCCAGCGGTTTGAGGCCGTGAGCAGCTCCGTTTCAGGTGTTATGACTTGTAGGTGTGGTCGGAACTGAATTCCAGGGAGCTTAGAGTTGATTTGGAAAGAAAATTCTCATTTCAGAAGCCTTAAGTTGGAAGAATTAACTAAGATTGGGATTTTGAGTAAATGACCTCCGAATAAGGATTTGAAGGTTCCTGCAGGTTCGTATGATGATTTCGGACTTGGGTGTGTGTCCGGATCGATTTTTGGATAACCCGGGAGCGTTTCGATGCATATTGTGGAAGTCAACATTTTTGATGAAATTTCCTAAGTTTGGCCTGAAGCGCATTTCAGTGATGTTGATGTCCGTTTGGGATTCCGAGTCTGGGAATATCTTCGTATGGTGATTCTGGAGTTGTGAGCGCAACCGAAAGTGAATTTGGATGTCCGTAGGTCATTTTGGAGTCATTTGGCTAAAGATAGAAAATTTGAAGGTTTTTGAGAAAGCCGACCGAAAGTGGAAATTTTGATATCGGGGTCGGAATACGATTACGGAAGTTGGAGCAGGTCTGTAATGTCGAATATGACTTGTGTGCAAAATTTGGGGTCAATCGGACGTGATTTGATAGGTTTCGGCATCGGATGTAGAAGTTGGAAATTTCTAAGTTCATAAAGTTTGAGTTTGAGTGCGATTCGTTATTTCGGCGTTGTTTGATGGGATTTTAGGCCTCGAGCAAGTCCGTGGGATGTTATGGGACTGATTCATGTGATTTGAACGGGGTCTCGGGGGCCTCAGGTTTGTTTCGGGGCAATTTCGGACCATTTTTCTCTGTTTTGTTGTTGCTGTCTTCTGGTGTATCTGGTGTGCTATGCAATCGCGGTCCCTTGTATGCGATCGCATAGAAAGAAATTTAAGGGCTGCTGGTTTGGCTTGTGCGTTCGCGGAGAAGGGAGTGCGAACGCGGTAGCTTGGGTTGTGATCTCTACGCGAACGCGGGGTCAGGTGTGCGAATGCGTAGAGGAAAGGGGAGCTGGGGGCCCTTTGGCCTATGCGAACGTGGGGAGGGGACTGCGGACGCGGAGTGTTGGCTCGAGGAGGCTATGATAACGCGCTCAGGATGTTGCGAATGCAGAGAGTAATTGGGGCCTGGGCAGATTAGTTTATATGCGAAATTTTGGCCATTTCCTCACTATTTTCATCTTGGCATGGCGATTTTGGGAGTCTTCAAAGGGGGATTTTCATCATGCATATCACGGTAAGTAAATTCCTCCCGTTTTAAAGTTAAATACAAGATTATATGCATGGATTAGACATGGAAATTGGTAGGGAATTGGGAAATCTTAAAGGAACCTAAAAAATGGTAATTTGGGTTTTAGCCACGAATTTGAGCCTGGATTTAGAGTAAATTGTATATTTGAATTAGTAAAGCTATGGGTAGAATGTATCTTCGAGAAATTTCGGAAATCCGGGCAAGTGGGTCCGAGGGAATTTTGGTCATTTCACTGAGCGGAGTTGGGAAATTATATAATTTGGAATTGTTGCGAATATTAGAGTATATTTTCATTGGTTTGTCGTTGTTTGGATAGTTTCGGAGTGTTGTGCAACGATTTGAGTCATCAAGGGATTGGAGGTCGGTTATGGAATTTCGGAGCAAGGTAAGTCTCCTTTCTAACTTTGCGAGGGGGAATTATACCCCTAGGTGAACTAATTAAGTATGTGTTACTATCTGCGGGGGCTATGTATGCACGAGGTGACGGAAGTCCGTGCGTAGCTACTATTATGCTATGTCCGGGTAGCCTAGGACCCACTAGCATGCCTTACCTGTTTTACCTGTGATCTTGTCTGTAATATTAGACTGCTAATATAATCGAAAATTGTAATCGAATGACTAAGGAAGATTGGAGTTTATTTTCTTAATCATCTAAAAAGATAATTGATTTCCTTCGCGGGCAATTGTATTTTCGGATAAGGTTGTATTATTAAACATTATAAAAACTTGGGAAGTGAATCTCGAAAAAGGATTTAAATACTATTTTGTGGTTTTTAAAAGAGAACTCGGTCATTTACTTGAGTATTTGTGTTCCCGACGTATTCGGGGTGGATTGTTGATTTTGCATGTCTGCATGTGAATGCTTCGCAATTACATTCTGCGAGCGGAGTGTTATTTTCCCCACTCTCATGGGAGCGGTCCGTACGCCATGGCGGATTGAAAAATTCACTTATGGTACGGTCCGTTCGATCCTCGGCAGTGCATAGACATGACTATTATATTGAAAAAGGCACTTATGGTCCGGGTCGTTCGATCCTCGGCAGTGCATAGATATTGTTATTTTATTGAAAGATGCGCTTATGGTTCGGGCCGTTCGACCCTCGGCAGTGCATAGACATGACTATTATATTGAGAGGTGCACTAATGGTACGACCCGTTCGATCCTCGGCAGTGCATAGATATTGTTATTTTATTGAAAGATGCGCTTATGGTTCGGGCCGTTCGACCCTCGGCAGTGCATAGACATGACTATTATATTGAGAGGTGCACTAATGGTACGACCCGTTCGATCCTCGGCAGTGCACAGAGATGATTATTATGATGGCTCAGGCCGGTTGTCCTTATCATGTATGCGCATGCTAAATTGTTAAATATTTTTCATGATTTTTGAAGTGATAAGATATATGGGGGAAAATAAAGAAATTGTTATTTAAGATATTTGGGAAAATAATTAGAAAGTGGTAATTATTTGCTTACTTCCAGTATTTACTTGGATTTCAGTGCCTTATCTATATGTTGATTTACTACCTTTACATGCCTGTCGTGTTCATCTTATGCTGTTAAATTAAATTGTTGGACCCCAGTGATTGTCTAATTCGACCTCTCGTCACTACCTCTCTGAGGTTAGGCGGGCGACTTACTGAGTACACGTTGTTTTTGTACTCATGCTACACCCGATGTGCATTTTTATTGCACAGGTACCTTCATAGTTACATGGCTGGTTGGAGACTCAGGCGAGCTGCACCATCCGTAGGCGATCCGCAGCTGACAGAGTCTCTCTCGTACTGTATTTATTTTTATTTTAAATTTTCGTGTCCAATTTTTTATTTCGGACAGGCTTTGGATGATTGTATAAATTCTTAGAAATCGCTCATGTACTTGTGACATCGGGTTCTGGGATGCGTTGGGATATAATTGCTAAAATGGAATATTCAAACTATTGTTTTACTCGACAGATTTTATTTATTTAATATGTAATAAAGTGTAAGGAAATGCTTCTTCATAAATGATAAAACAGGAAATTGATTCAACTAATTAATGTTTGGCTTGCTTGACAATGATGTCCGGCGCCATCACGACCTTACAGATTTTGGGTCGTGACAAATGCGAAGCTAAAACGCGCATGTCTCGGAATCCGGTAAAAATCACAAATTCCGAACACGCAGTCACTCACAAGTCTAACCATGCCAAATTTACTCAAATACGATACCAAATTGTCGATCAAAACCCAAAAACTCGGCCTAGGATCTTTTCTCAATTTTTTCCAATTTTTCACCCCAAATCCGAAATTAAATGATTAAATTAAACATAGATTAGTGGGAATTAATAAAAACTAATTAATAATCACTTACCCCAAACACCCACGTAAAAACCCCTCAAACAATCGTCTAATCCCGAGCTCTCAAGTCCAAATTGTGAAAAATGACTTAAACCCTCGTTTTTGAACATTTTAATTCTGCCCAGATTTTCCTTAATCGCGATCGCTGAAGAACCATCACGATCGCGAAGAAAAAATTTCGCGCCTCATAATTTTACTCTACGCAATCGCAACTCATCCCATGCGATCGTGAAGCATTATCCCCTCTGACCTACATGACCGCGAAGGGTTAAAACCCAGCTCCCCTTCTTCCACCTTTTCTTCTACGCGAACGCGGCCCGGCCCACGCGCTCGTGTTTCTCAACCTGCCATTGCGATCGCATTTTTTTCTCTACGATCGTGAAGCATTAACCCAGATGGCCTCCCATTTACTCTACGTGATCGCGAACCTTCTCTGCGATCGCGATGAAGAACGCACCAGCTGCAGAACACCAGCAAACCAGCCAACTCCTTAACTCAAAAAATGACCCGTTGAGCATCCGAAACACACCTGAGGCCCCCAGGACCTCAACCAAACATACAAACCAATCCCATAACACCATACGAACTTAGTCGACCTTCCAACCACCTCGAACAACACCAAAAATATGAATTTAACACGGATTCAAGCCTAAGGACTTAGCATTTTTCCAAAATCTACAAAAAATGCCGAAACACGTCAAACATAGTATGAATGACCTCAAATTTGACACACAAGTCACAAATGACACTACGATACTATATCCACTTCCGAAATTCCATTCCGAGCCCGATATCAAAATCCCCTATCGTCCAAACTCGCCAAAAATCTAACTTTCGCCAATTCAAGCCTAAATCTACTACAAACCTTCAAAACACATTTCGGACGCGCTCCTAACCCCAAAATCAATTAAAGGAGCTAACGGAGTCGGCAGAATTCCATCTTGGGTCCGTCTTCACACAGTTCTGACTACGATCCAAATCCTAAGGCTTAAACTCACAATTAGAGACTAAGTGTCATAAAACTCTCTTTATTCCATAACTAATCACTCCGGCAAGTCCCAATAGTAGAAATAAACGTGGGGAAAGTAGTTAATAGGGGATTGGGGCTCTAAATCTCAAAACGACCGACTAGGTCGTTACAACGCAGTTGATAAAGTTTATCCGAAAGGAATATTGAGATTATTAACATATTTTCATGCATTTCATTTATTTATATATGTACATTGATCCATGACCAGATGGTGTTTTATATGTATATATATATATATAAAGGTTACGGCATTATATACGCACCACCACCTGATCAGCTGGTATACGTTGATGATTTTGCCCACAGTGGTCGAGATGATATGATGGGATGCCCTCAGAGGCTTGATGATGTTATGAACACATGTACCCTATGCACGACATGGCATTCATAGGCATATGCATGACACTATAATTATTTCATGATTTACAAAGTTATCCTGACTTACAGGATGAGTCATTTATTCCATGTTTCTTCCATGTCTTTTATATACTTATTTATGTTCCATACATACTTGGTGCATTATTCGTATTGACGTCCTTTTGTTGGGGACGCTGCATTCATGCCTGTAAGTATAGATAATCAATTTGACGAGCGCTCATAGTAGACGATATTGGCATTCAACGAATGATCGGTAAGACTCCACCTCATTCAGAGTGCAACCGAGTCTATGAGTCATCGTGTTTGAGTTTTCTTATAGACTTATGGGTAGGCCGGTACCCTGTCTCATTTGATGTCAAATAATCTTAGAGGCTTTGTAGATAGAAATTCACTTTGTACAATATGTCAGAGGCCTTGACGGCCCATATATATTCATGTTTTAAGAAAATTTGTTCAGTGATACAGCATTTTCTCACTTAAACTTGTACATTACGAGTTGTGGACATGTGGGCCCATGATAGTTATAGAAGGAATGAGTCAAGCTAAGTCGACCTATGTATATTCTAGTTTTGGTCAAATGACCATGAGTTACAGAGTGGTTCGCTCGAGCCAACACGGCACCGGGTGCCAACCACGCCTCCCCAGGTTTGGGGCGTGACATACAGTACAAGTGGTTGAGTATGATGAGTGAAAAGTGCGAGACAATGAGATTGAGTACTCTGAGAGTGTGAGTACATGATTCATCTCTGAGATACATGGCATTTGCTTGCACACATGACATACACGCATAGAGATGCATTTTTCCTCATGCTATACGGTATCATGTCATTCATGAATTTTTACACACATTGATATGTAGGCATAGAGAGGTATTTTAAACCGGTTAAATGCAAACAAAATGAAACATCTTATTTATTGTGGAAGGGATATTTGGAAAATTATAGTTTTTAAACTTTCATATTTTGGCATTTTCGATAAAAGATTTGGGTTTTCACTGAAATACTCGAAAAGCATGACCATTTTTCTGGAACTGTGAACGAGCTGAGCATTTTCACTTCTGAGATACCTCTTTTACACTTGTATTTACGCTATTATAAATTGTTGTGGGCTTTTGGTATTGAACTTATCCTTGTGTTAGCTCGTCACTACTTTCAACCTAAGGTTAAGTTTGTTACTTGCTCAGTACATGGGGTCAGTTGTACTCATACTACACTTCTGCACCTTGCGTGCAGATATTGGCTGTTGACAATGCTGTGTTCGATAGGAGCTGGATTGAAGATGTACCTGCATGCCGGTTGTAGCTGCCCCTTGTTCGTGGTAGCTGTAGATCTATAAAAATCTGTTTATGTACTTTTCAAACAGACGATGTATTATTTCATTTCATCTTTGTAAATTCTATTCTTAGAAGCTCATGATTTGTACTACCAGTTCTTGTGGAATGGAAAAAATTCAGTTAACTTCTCTATTTAATTGTTTGATTGACTTCATTGGAATTGGGTAGTTATTAGTTGGCTTACATAGCGGATTGGGTTAGGTGCCATCACGACTAGTGGATTTTGGATCGTGACATATTGGTATCAGAGCTCTTGGTTCAAAGGTTCTAGATGTCATGAGCAAGTGTCTGGTAGAGTCTTGCGGATCGGTATGATGACGTCCATACCTATCTTCGAGAGGCTATAAGGTATTTAGGATATACTTCCCATCTTTCTTTCCTTATTTTGTGGCATTGATTCAGCTTGAAATGTAACTCTTTGGGTTCTTTCCACGCATTCGTATGCGTACATGAGCACTCGGTATCAGTTGTGCATCAACGACTTGTGATTCTATGGTTGAGGTGCGAAATGTGATTTTGGCATGCTGATGATGGGCCAGTCTGGAGGACTTGAGGCCGGGTGTTGACTGTAGCTTGAACATGGAGATTTCGATTGTGTGAGCACGTGTTTTTGGGACTTATATGTCCGTTGGAGTCCCTATTAATGGAATTTATGATTGGATAATTATTTGGTGAGTATGATGTGATTATGAGATGTGTTCAGATTGTTCGAATGTGATGAGAAGAGTTTACTGGATATGTAGAAAGGACTATTGGGTGTTTGATTTATGTATTGATTTCGCATATGGCGTGGAGTTATGGGTGTGTTGAAGGACCGATCATGTTGTTTAGTTTTGGAGTGAAGTAGATTTTTATGTCGTGTTATGAGTTCAGACTCGGGAAGATTAAGTGATTGCGTGATAGTTGTGACTGTGGAAGATCATAGAGAGACGTCAGTTTGAGGCAAAGCATGTGGGTTACCTCCGCGAGGTATCCTGAGGTTGTGTGGTCCCTATGATGTTTTGTAGAGAGTTCTATTTTACCAGTAAATGATATATGTTGAAATTTGAGTTTGGATCGCTCGTGGAAGTTTGTTTGACTATTACAAGGGTGAATACGAGATTTGCAGATAATTTGAAGTATTAGATGGTTTGCGTTACAGGAGCTCAGGAAAGATTTAATTGAACCTCACTGCGGTATTATGGCGTTAATAGAGTATGGGCGTTGTGAGTTATTGTGTGTTTTGATCTATGGCTTTGAGCCAAGTGGGGGAGCCTGCTATCGACAAGTTGATTGCAGGAATATGTGTTTTATGGGTTTCGGTTTGAGGTAATACTGGTGAATCAGTTATGACTGTAGGGGTTGAGATTGAGGATTACTCGACTGAGGGAATTTTAGGATATGGGTTGTATTACACTCTATGGGTATATGGGTTTCGAAGAGTTTTTGATGGTTACTACCACGGTTCGAGGTGTATATTTCCTACTGGTGTGTGGAACATGTTATGTATTGTGATTTTCTCTGGGATGAAATAAAATGGAAGGTCCTTGTGTAATTGAGTATGTAGTTTCTTGTGACTCGGAGTGGACTATGAAGTTCTCGTATTTTTCATATGACGGCATGGTAGATATGATGTGTCGTGTGGGATTGAGATTTGCATGCGCAAGATCACAGTTTAGTTTTGAAGGGAAGGTCATGAAATTCGTAGACATCATGGACGGTTTCATATGACTAGGTAAATGATATTACTAGCTGGTATGGCTTGATGAGAGTATACATTTCAGAAGGGCAATGTGCTTGGTTTATGGATACTTCATTGGTACTGCGACACTCTCCTGGTTGATCGACTGCTGATATTTAAATTTTTCTATGTGGCACGGAATAATTTTAGAAGTATTCCTCATGGGATGATCGAGTATGAGAGATGTGTTAGACATTCTGGCAGTAGAGTTGGGATCATATATGGTGATTTGCGTGTTCTATGGATTTGGAGACTGAGAGTTCTCAAGAGCAGATTGTTTCATGGTTTTGGACAGTGAAGTCGTGGCCGAAGCTAGCCAGATGATAGTATGTGTTATGATTCTGTCATTGTTGGCTTTCGGAGGTTTATTTATCTATTTGTGTGTTCCCGGAGTTGATTTGGGGGTCCATTGGTAGTCCCAATTAGGATGTGTATTCTACACAGAGTTGGATTGGTTGGTTCCATAATAATATTCTTAAGGAATGTGTCATTCGATTATTGTTGAGCTTATTCGTGTTCTGAGATTTTCTGTGAGTTACTCTTCTATGTTATGAGGAGTTGTGATTCGTTGGTTTTAGGAATACATGGTGCAGTTCAATTGTGGTCTTATAGTGGAATTTGAGCGAGATGAGTAATTGGGTATTCATGATTGATAGCGTATTGGTTATGTTCTTTCAGGTTTTGTGTGGCATTGTGTTATCTGATTCCTTTTGGTTATGGTAATGCACTTTGGGTACTTGATGTCGAATTTTGCGTTGTTATTAATTTTGATCAGGGTGGCTCGAGGTATATGATACGGACCAGCATTTGGGTGGAGTCGTGCATGCAGCGGAGTTATGTTGATGTATGAACCTTTGTGTTAGAGTCAGGTGATGGTTATCCGGTGTGTGATGGGTTCTTAGCATTGCGTGGTGGGGGTACCCGTTGAGCTTGCAGGATGGTTCTCTTGATTGAGTCATTTTCGCTATTGAGTACATTTGGATTGTTATTTATTGGTACATGGATTTCACTATTCATGGCTCTGGGTAGGATTGGTGTTGCGTATCAATAGAGTAGTTGGTATTCGATAAGATGAAGTCATCGTATCTAGGATGGGAGATATCATATTTTATTGCGGTATATTTGGAAAGATAATATCGGAAGTCGGCTTTCGAATTGGTTATAGCTCTTGTTGAAGGAGAGGGAGCTCCACGACTTTTTGATTTCATGAATGGTTATGAGTTTCCGCGCGTCCTTTAACTATCGGCTATGTACGAAAGTTTTAGAATGAGTTTTTGTTAGTTATGAGGTTTATTACCGAGATTGTATTATTCTGAGCAGTTTCTGTGATCAGAGTTTTTTCTATGGGTATTTGAGTTATCTGGTATAACCTATGATTGTAGCTTGGGTTATGGTTCAAGTTTTGTACAGCTTGTTCAAACTTATACAGCGTGTAGATTGTGAGATTCAGATCTTATAAGAAATTCAGGATGTTGGAAAATTTGGATTCTAAGGCTTATAGGCTAGGTTGAATTGAGAAATTTCAGTTATGTAGTGTTATCAGACCTATATGGAACAGGTTGACGTGGGATCACCCCAATATATGTGCATGGTAAGTTTATATGGCGGTTTGGTGGTTTTGGGAACAACTATTTGAACGTTCGAGGACGAATGTATGTTTTAGTGGGGGGAAATGTAACGACCTGGCCGGTCGTTTCAAGCATTTGCACTTCGCTCGATAGTTTACGGGCATGAGTAGCTCCGTGTGATGTATTATGACTTAAATGAATCGCCGGTTTTGGTTTTCAGGTTATTTGGAATCGGTTTGGAAGAACGAATTTCATTGTTGAAGCTTTAAGTTGAAAGAGTTGACCAGGTTTGACTTTTTGTGAATTTGAAACTGGAACGGAGTTTTGATGGTTCTATTAGGTGTCGATGGTGATTTAGGACTCGAGCGTATGCCCGAATCTACATTTGGATGTTTCTAGAAGGTTTCGGCACAAGTTGGCAAAAAATTGGAAATTTGAAGGTTTGGAAGTTCATAAGTTTGACCGGAAGTTGACTTTGAGGATATCGGATTCAGATTATGGTTCCGGGAATTGGAATAGCCTCGTTATGTCATTTGGGATTTGTGTGCAAAATTTGGGTTCATTCCAGGATGATTTGATATGTTTCGGCGCGAGTTTTGAAAATTGAAAATTCAAAGTTCATAGATTCCGATTTGAGGTAAGATTTATAATTTTGATGTTTTAATGTGTGTTTTGAGGCCTCGAGTAGGTCCGTGTTATGTTATGGGACTTGTCGGTATGTTTGGACAGGGTCCCGAGGGGCTCGGGCGTGTTTCGGATTAATTTCGGATCATATTTCCTTCATTCTTCACTGGTGGTTCTACTGATGTCTGGTGCACCCAGTGTTATTCGCGATCGCAAACTGAGGGATGAGAACACGTAAGGGAAAAATCGAGGCTGGGTGTTTCTTCAACGCGTTCGCGAATATGGGTCCGCGTTCGCATAGATTATTGCAGATTGAGCATCACGTTCGTGTAGGTGTGCACACGTTCGCATTACAGAGCTGAGCTGGGCAGGTCTTCATGGCTTCTTCATCGTGTTCGCGAGCCTAGGGCCGCGTTCGCATAGGTTCTTTTCGGGACTAAGCAGTTCGTGCTTCGCGAAGTCATAGCTTATTATGCGATCGCTTAGTGTATTTGCAGGGGCAATGTATTTTCTTCTTCGCGATCGTGAGGGTATTTTTGTGATCACAATACATTGATTCGCCCAGTGATTATAAAGTACTCCATTACGAGGGGTTTCAGCCATTTCTACATTTTGGGAGCTATGGAGCTCGGATTGAGGCGATTCTTGAAGGAATTTTCACCATATAAATTGGGGCAAGTGTTCTCTACTCGGTTTTGATTATATTTCATGAATCTATCTTCGATTTTAACTTTTGGTTGATGAATTTTAAAGAGGAATTGGGGGTTTTGGCCTAAAGTTTCATAATATGAATTATTGAGCTTTGAACATCGAATTGGAGTCGGATTTGAGTGAAACTAGTATGGTTGGACTCGTGAGTGAATGGGTTGTCGGATTTTGTGAGTTTTGTTTGGTTCCGAGGTGCGGGCCCGGATGTGATTTTTGGCCGGTTTGGATTTTGATTAAGGATTCGATCTTTATCATTTGGAATTGTTTTCTTGTGCTTTATTTGATGTATTTGAGTTGCTTTTGGATAGTTTTAAGCCGTTCAAAGTTCTCTACGCGCGTAAAGGCATCTTAGAAGCAAAACTTGGCTTGCTCGGCATTGGTATTTTCTTGTTCGAGGTAAGTAACTCTTCTAAACTTAGTGTTGAGGGTATGAAACTGAGATGACGCACATCCTAGGTAACGGGCGTGTGGGTGTGCACCAAGTGAATTGGGAATATGTTATTTCCATGGCACTGTATAGTAGTCATATTTTATTAATATTCGTGTTTCACCATGCGATAAAGTAAATGAGCTGTCAATCATGTTAGATACCATGTTTAGGCTTTTTGTCGATACTGTTGGGACCCATAGTGGTCGTTTCTTGTTGTCATTTAATTGATTTCCTCGATATTTCGTACTCAGTCACATTCATGCATTCATATCATATCTCAGTCTCAGTTGTTATTTATTAATACATCATATCATTATGGTCGGGCTAGTTTCATGATATTGTGAACCCGTGAGTGAGACTGGAGAGATTGAGGACTTAGTGAGGTCGGGGGGCTGTTTTTGAGGATATTGATGCTATAGCACGTGAGTTTTCCATGAAGAACGTGAGTTGTCCGTGCGGATCCAAATATTGATACTATAGCATATGAGTTGTCTATGCCGATCCAGGTATTGATATTATAGCACGTGAGTTGTTCGTGCAGCACGTGAGCTGTCCGTGCGAATTATAGCGCTTGGGCTGTAGGAGCCCCTCCGGAGTCAGTACATCCCCAGTGAACGTGATTGATTATATTGAGGGATGGATCTTCTCTGAACATGAATCATGTCTAAAGAATTTATATACCTGGAGATGGACCTTCTCCATGGGGCCTTATTAGCCTTCCTCGGTACTGAGTGACTGATGGTCAGTGATGTATATATTCTGGGATGGATTCTCCTTGGGCAATATACAATACTGTGTGGTTGAGAATGATGAGTGAAAAGTGCGAGACAATGATATTGAGTACTCTAAGAGTGCGATTATATGATTCATCTCAAAGATACTTAGCATTTGCTTGCACACATGACATACAGGCATAGAGATGCATTTTTCCTCATGCTAAATGGTATCACGTTATTCATGACTTTTTACACACATTGATATGTGGGCATAGAGAGGTATTTTACACATGTTAACTGCAAAGAAAATGAAACATCTTATTTTATTGTGGAAGGGATATTTGGAAAATTACAGTTTTCAAACTTACTCGTATTATGGCATTTTTGATTAAAGATTGGGTTTTCACTGAAATACTCGAAAAGCATGACCATTTTCTGGAACTGTAAATGAGCTGGGCATTTTTACTTCTGCGATACTGTCACGTCCCAAAATCGAGGGACGAGACCAGTGCCCAACCGGATGATCCCGGTCAAGAGGACCTGGATTACCTTTCTTACCCAACGTATCACCACGTGTTTATAATATACAAATTTGTAAATGAAATAGCAAATGGAATCAAAGTGTGAGTTTACAACATAAGTCCATTTTCCTCTTTGGAGTTTCAACATTTGATAATCCAAAAATATAAACTAAGCACAATATTTCCAACACGGGACCACGGTTATGAATAGTTACAACTACTATCCCACACAGTGTCTACGGAGCCTCTAAGAAAACTAGGAGTTTACACAAAACATGTCGGCAACAAGGCCCCAGCTATACCTTATAAGACATAAAATATACAAAAGAGAGTATATAAACTACACACGGCTCTAAGAGGAAGTGGGCTCACTGGATCTGCTGAAGGTACGAATGGGAAACACCAGTATCGGCAGTCTGAGCTACCTGTTGTGGAACCACCTACATCCATATAAAATATGTAGCGCCCCCGGCAAAAGGGACGTTAGTACCATTGAATAGTAATAGCATGTATGGACAAAGTTTATTCCAAGTAGAATCACACAATACACAATTGGAAGACAGTCAGGGTAACCACACAAGTACCACACAGATATAAAGAAAGTTACAAATGGAGATCCCACAGTTACTCATTTCAATTATTCATCTGTTGCGGCGCCCAACCCGATCCCACCGTACATTCTCATCTCACCCTTATTACCTCTCTACCCTTATTACTTCGTGTTGCGGCACACAACCCGATCCCACCGTACATTCACAGTTCACCCTTATTAACTCTCCATCCTTATTACTTCATGTTGCGGCGTGCAACTAGATCCCACCTTACAATCACATTTCACAACAACAACCACCGACAATTATATCACAAGGATCTTTATCATGAAGAACATAAGTTCATATCAACCAACAACTATGTGAAATCAAGGCACAATGATCCTTACCAATCAGTAATTCATATATGGTGTTGCCACAACTATTTAACTCAATAGAATCAGCCCACATTCACTTTCATTATTTATTACACAGCATTTAGCACTTAGATACATTCAACACTTTATTTCATTATCATTTCTTTCGTTTTGCAGCACATCCTCTCATACCGATGTATTCAATATTTAACGAGCTTTACACATGGTAGGATAAGCACAAAGAATCACCCTTCATAATCTCAATTAGCATAGTAATTGACTTAAGAAAATCAGAGAATGAATTCGTACAACTCGACACGGCAGGACAAATAATTCACATATGCTCAAGCAAGAATTTCATACCGTGTACTCGGACACCAACAAAGTAACTCTACAAAAATTAAAGTTCGCCATACATACCTTGAATCGGAATTCCCCTTTAAATTTTCTACCACAATTCACCGGACCTTCTAGCACCTTCAATCTAGTTCACAATGTGGCATAATTTAACTTAGAATTAGGAACAAGGATCATGTCTTGAGCTCACTTGATCATTCTATCAAACACTAGGTGTTCCTTTAGGTTGAATGGCCTTTTTTTAGTGAAAGATTACTCTAACCCATTTCCTTTTACTAGATTATGATTAGTTAGTTAGTTACATGCATTCAAGACTCCTACTCCTATCTTCATGAACTCACCTAACCATGTTTTATTTTAACAAAAATCTGGAAATTTAGGTTGATCGGGTAGAAGCTTACCTCTTGTAGTGAAGAAAATGGTGTCCTACTTGATCAATTCCAGGCCTGAGTAATTATGGAGGAACAAATTGAGGAAGATGGAATCTATCTCTCTAGAACCCACTCTCTCCTCTCTCTAATTTATCAGAAAATGAGTTAAAATGAAAAGGGAAGGTGTTTTAATGAACTGGGGGTCAGGTATAAAATTAGAAATTTAATTGTCTCGAAGCAGAAATGCAGTCAGGAATGCGATCGCATTCCTTCTATGCGGTCCGCATTCATGTCGCATAATTGGCCCTCAAATGGCCAAAAATAAAAGTAGACTTCCCAGGTATGCGACCATTATGCGGTCCGCATACCTGTTATGCGATCGCATAGTGCGTCGCATAACTCCCTCTGCAAAAGTCAAGGTGCAAGAATGAGACAACTATGCGGCCCGTATTCGTGAAATGCGATCGCATTCTATGCCGCATAGCTGTCCTCAAAATGGACAGCAAACTGTCCAAGTATGAGACCACTATGCGGTCCGTATACCTGATCTGCGATAGCATAGTGGACCGCAGACTTGCACAAATCTGGAAAATTATATCTTTTAAGTCTCGGGGTACTTTTTACTCAAAAGTGGTCCGTTTTAAGAATTTCTACAGTTATAACATCACGGGGACCTATTTGGGCATTATTTTTAGCCATGAAATTTTACTGGTCTTTACATTCTCCCCCACCTAAAATTATTCGTCCTCGAATGAGGATCGGGGAATCACTAGATTAGGAAAAACAAAAAATAAGTCAACCCCCAAATTTTTACTAACTCTGATATTTCCTAAATATTTCGCTAGAGTTTCCTTTGTAATTAGGCCTATCTACCTGTCAGAGAGCCCCCGAAACACATGTTTAACCAATTCCACACATTACCAATTACTATATCAACTTGTACGTAATCCGGTCATTTAAACAAGTTACATGTAATTCAATTACTTCACAAGCCTTACATAGTTCGATTAACTCCACAAATTTGCACATAATTCAGCTATTACAATGAGTTGCACATAATTCAGCTATTACAATGAGCTGCACATAATTCAGCTATTCACAACAACATATACATTTTTGGCACAAAGTTTGAGAAGTCACAATAGTAGGGTAATTAGGGAAGTGGAATGTGTTCTTCCACAAAGTTTTAACACAATATATAATTGCTTAGGAAAGACAACTTTCAAAACCACTACCGGACTTATTCAAACAAGTGGGGATATTTCTCTTTCATTTCATTTTCCTGCTTCCCATGTGGCTCCTTCGACTTGTTGACTCCACCATAATACTTTAACAGAAGAAATCTCTTTGTTCCTCAATCTACGGACTTGCCTATCAACAATAGCAACTAGAACCTCTTCATATGACAATCCTTCATTAATTTCAACCATCTCAACCGGCACAATGGTGGATGGATCCCCAATCATCTTCTTCAACATGGACACATGAAACACTGGGTGAGCTAATGACATCTCGGGGTGGCAATTCCAGCCTATAAGACACATGTCCTATCCTTTGAACGATCCGGTACGGCCCGACATACCTAGGGCTTAATTTCCCTTTCTTCCAAAACCGCATCACTCCTTTCATGGGAGACACCTTTAAGAATACCCAATCATCTACTTGAAACTCCAAATCTCTTCGACGAACGTCTGCATAGGATTTCTGACGACTCTGAGCAGTCTTCATCCTTTCGTGAACGACTTTAACTTTTTCCATAGCTTGGTGCACAAGATCCGGTCCTAGCAGTTCCGCTTCGCCAACCTCGAACCATCCAATCGGAGACCTACACCTCCTTCCGTACAACGCCTCAAATGGGGACATCTGAATACTAGCATAGAAACTGTTAGTATAAGCAAATTCTATAAGCGGCAAGTGATCATCCCAGCTACCCTTGAAGTCTAATACACAAGCCGGTAACATATCTTCAAACGTCTGAATGGTCCGCTCTGCCTTCCCATATGTCTGTGGATGGAAGGCTGTGCTGAGATTTACCTGCGTACCAAACCTTGCTGAAAATTCTTCCAAACGTTAGCTGTGAACTGGGCCCCTCGATCCGATATAATAGATACTGGAGTGTCATGGAGCTTGACTATTTCTTTGATATATAACTGAGCGTACTATTTTGTAGTATCGGTGGACTTGACTGGCAAGAAATGCGCCAACTTCGTGAGCCCCACTCTTACCCAAACTGATTCGAACCTACGTGGAGTGCGAGGTAACCCCACCACAAAGTCCATATTGATCATCTCCCATTTCCACATTGGTATTTCCATAAGCTGCGTCAATCCACCGGGCCTATGATGCTCGGCCTTCACTTACTGACAATTCGGACACCTAGCCAAAAAGTCCGCCACACCCCTCTTAATACCATTCCACCAATAAATTTCTTTGAGATCATGATACATCTTCGTAGAACCTGGGTGTACTGAATACCTGGAATTGTGAGCCTCTGCCATTACCCTTTCCTAAAGATCATTGATCACGCTCAACTACGTCTAATAAAAGACTAAACGGGCGTTGCCAATATAATCCGGGGTATTATGCCCAGAGTCGATCCCACATGAAATTTACGTATCAATCAAGTCTTTAGAATACGCAACTTTTAATCAATCAATTCTCTCAAGACCTTTTAGTATAAATTGGTGATGTTTTACTAATTCTACTAACAATAATAATAACTAACAATTACTAAAAATGTGTTGTAAGCAATTATGATAAAGGTCTAAGGCTATGGTTTCCCCCATTGGTGAACTTACTTCTCGGATACTT
>ML343505.1:0-24926 GCA_005239505.1 Nicotiana paniculata
ATGCAAGGAGAAAAAAGGATTACTATCAAGATCTAATGAAGAAAGTCATGGACAAGTTACAATATTGGAAGGGTAAACTTCTTTCTATAGGAGGAAGAACAGTTCTGATAGCACATGTGCTGCAAAGCATGCCCATTCACCTACTCTCAGCAGTGAATCCTCCAGGTTATGTGATCAAAGATCTACATAAAATCTTTGCAAAATTCTTCTGGAGTAGTAATATAGGAGGAACCTCAAGACATTGGGCATCCTGGAACATACTATGCATGCCATATGAAGAGGGAGGTATAGGATTCAGATCCTTGCAAGATGTTTCAAAAGCTTTATTTTGCAAGCTGTGGTGGAATTTTAGAACTAAGCCCAGCTTGTAGAGTGCATTTATGAGTCAGAAATACTGTAAAAAATCAATGCAGTAGTAGTTCCATGGAGGAATGGATTGCACGTATGGAGAAAGATGCTTGAGTGCAGGGACAACATAGAGCATCAGATTGTTTGGAAGCCAAAAATGGGATCATCTCTGTTTTGGTTTGACAATTGGACAGGGTTAGGAGCACTCTACTTCTTAGTTCCACAGGACTTTGGTATCAATGATGAAGTTCAGAATGTGCACGAATTAGTGGAACAAGGAACTTGGAGGGTAGATAGACTCTTAGAATTGCTGCCAGAAGAATTAGTTATGCAGATTGTAGAAAATGTCTCTCCTCCAATCAGGAATTCAACCCTTGATACACCTTACTGGATGCTGGAAAGTAAAGGTAATTTTACTGTCAAATCAGCGTGGGAATATCTAAGAAAAAGAGACAATCCTAGGCAGGCTTATAGAATGATGTGGGTGAAAGGTTTGCCTTTTAAAATATCCTTCTTCATGTGGAAAGTCTGGAAAGCAAAATTACCCCTGGACGATTTCATGAGAAGACTAGGATATTGTATGCCCTCAAGGTGCTGGTGTTGTACAGAACCCCAAGAAGAATCATTAGTACATCTGTTCTTTACTTCCAAATCAGCATCAACAGTATGGAAGTATTTCTTGTCGAGAGCAGGTATTAGAATAGAGGGCCTGTCACTTCACCAATCTATTACCAGATGTTGGACTGCACAGGTGCTGCCAAGAATCAAACCAATTATGCAAGCCTTACCATCATGGATTGTTTGGGAGCTATGGAAAAGGAGAAATAGTTGGAAATATGGAGATCCAGTATCAGTCAATCGAGTCATTCACCAGGTAACAACAACAATACAAACACTGGTACAAACAAGGAAACCTGGCATAAGGGTTCCTTATAGGTGGAATGAGTTACTGCATACGTTACAAAACAATACTCCTAAGCTGAAGTATGAAAATGTGTTGTGGGAAATGCCTCAGAAAGGTTGGATAAAAGTGAATACAGATGGAGCTTGCAGGGGAAATCCAGGAAGAAGTTCAATAGGATTCTGTCTTAGAAATGAAAAAGGAGATCTAATCTATGCAAGTGGAAGGGAGATTAATGAGGGATCAAATAATGAAGCAGAAGCTACAGCATTAGTNTTCATGGATTCTAGGAGCTAGACACAATGGGCAGGAGAATTCTCAATGATGATAAGATGCAATGCCCTGTCTTGAGAATAAGGGTGGTAAGGAACTGAGGATACAAGGAAGAAGAAAGTATTGGAGCAACATGATAACAAGGGATGTAAATAACCATGTTCAAATCTGTAAAGAGGAGAGCATGGGGATTCATTTTTTCACTAATGTCGTGTGCTTTTTTGCAGGTACCAAAGCTGAATTTCTGACTTTCTTCCAAAGGGACCTTCTATTGGTGGTATCATTGCATTCATTCCAAAGAAGGGATTGTAGTAATAGACAACAACTCAGCAGTTTGGAGGATCATAATGCTGTCTTTATGAAAATTCATAAGGCTTACAATACGTGAACAAAACAGTTGCTGGAGATTAATGTTCAAATGGAGAAAAGCACAACTATTCAGAAAGCCTAAGAGAAATGAGCAGCAATGTAGGGAGGCAGTAATTCAAATCTATGGAGAGGATATTTGGGTGATCTATTATGGAGCTTTAATGAGGGGAGTCACTGATGGCAATGAAGGAGCAGTTCAGGGCTGTCCAGATTCAAACGAACTTTGTTGCTTGTTTTGTAGGTACAGTGTTAGTGCTATTGTTCTTTGCCTTGCAAGATTCACTGGAAAAACAGTCAGGGTGGGCAATAGCATTGACTCAACTGGAAATGATATTGTACTCATACCTTGTCACTCACTACGACTTCCAAGGGTGGTATTAGCACTAGGTGCTCATTCTCTGGAAGAAGGAAAGGTGACATGCATATGTATGAGAAAGCAGAGAGATTACACATGCTAAGCCTAACTATGGAAGACACACAAGCAATGCAGATTTATACTGGATTTCGACAGGGAAAGCAAGCAATTGACTGCTACAAATGGGATCGAAGGACATACTGGATCAACATACTGATATGCAATGAAGATCAACATACTGGATATACAATGCAGATTTATACACTAGATCTTACTTCACGCAATGGCAATGGTTATGAACTACACATGGATCGAGCAGCAGTCTTTGATTGAGCATCATGGCAACGAGGTCTACAGATTATCTTACCTAGTTTTTATAAAAATTTAGATACTAGTGTTCATAGTATTAGTATTTCAAGGTGTAATATCAAGTTTGGGATTCTCGAGACCAAAGTTGATAATAGAATCTATGTAGTAGGCATAAATTATGGTTTTGCACAGTGCTAGACGACATGCTACTTTGTTTTATTTTACTATATATAAATAAAACTAGCCCTAGGCATTGCCTAGTGGATTGCTTAAAAAAAAAAAAAAATATTCTACACCGGACATCAAAACCACATTCTGAACACATTCCTAAGTCCCAAATAACCTAACGAAGCTATCTGAACAAAAAAAAATCTACATTCCGAGGTCGTTTACCAATAAGTCAACTTCCGGTTGACTTTTCCATTATCGAACCAAGTTAAGAGACTAAGTGTCTCATTTCTCTCCAAAAGTTGATACGAACCCGAGCCAACCAATCTAACACAACATAATGAATCTCCCCCTTCCCAAACAGGAATTATAGCATATTTCTAAACCGACTCTCGATATTTATCCTTCCAACTATGTTGTAGTCAATTCTGACAATATTTATTCTAGGTCCAATGACCTCTTCAGTGACGACCCGGCCGGTCGTTCCGTGAGATTAGCCCTGTTTCCCCCGTTGCTGCTTTATCATATGTTTCTTAGACTATTTATAATGTTTTGGATCGGTTGGTTTGGGTTCGGAGTGGTCGTGGTGAGAACTGAATCACTTAGTCTCTTAAATTAGCTTATAGTTGAAAAAGTCAATAGGGAGTTGACTTATTGGTAAAATACCCCGGAATGTGGATTTTATGGTTGGGATAGCTTCGTTAGGTGATTTGGCACTTAGGAGTGTGTCCGGAATGAAGTTTTGATGTCTGGTGTAGAATTAGGCTTGAATTGGCGAAAGTTAGTTTTTGGCGATTTCCGGTCGGCAGTGGAAAATAGGCTATCGGGGTCGGAATGGAATTCCATTCCGACAGTTGGAGCAGGTTCCTAATGTCATTTTTTAATGTTTCCAAAATTTCTGGTCAATCGGATGTGTTTTGGTTGGTTTCAGCCTCATTGGCGAAATTTAGAAATTTCAAAGTTCATAGGCTTGAATTTGATGTTTTTTGGTTGTTTTTGGTGTTTCGAAGGCTCGAATAAGTTTGAATAATGTTATGGGGTGTGTTGGTAGGATTGGTTGAGGTCCCAGGATTTTCAGGTGTGTTTCGGATGCTCAAACGGGCACTTTGGTCTTTGGGAGATTATTGGTTTTCTGGTGTTTTGGCAGCAATGATTTCTTCAGTGCGATCGCATGGATTCATCCGTGATCGCGTAGAGTAAAAGATTGGGGCAGGAAATTTGTTCTATGCGATCGCGTAATAAGGATTGCCATCGCATAGGTTGGGCAGGTGAAGCAGTGCGATCGCATGGCCCTCTGTGCGATCGCATAGAGGTTCGAAGGCGCGTATGTGGGACGGATATTTGTTCTATGCGATCGCATGTGTGGCTATGCGAATGCGTAGAGTGTTCTGGGCTCTGCATCGCATTCTCATGGCTTGGGTCGCGATCTCACTGGAGGAAATTATAGTGTTGGGCAGAATGTTTTAAAAGTCCTTTGTTGCGAGATTAGTTCATTTTCCTCCATTATTGAACGAGTTGGGAGCTCTTTGAGAGGGTTTAAAGAGGAAATCAAAGGGAATCAAGTGGAGGTAAGGTTTTCAACTTCATAACTCGTTTCTATGTCGTTTTAAAGTACTTAAACTGGAAATTTGTCTAATTTAAACCCAAAATTTGGGGAGGTTAAGTGTAGGGAATTGGAATTTTTTTTGAGGATTTGAGTGGGAAATTGTGGCTCAATTTTGGTGTTCTTGGTATGTATAGAATCGTGGGAGGATGAGGTTCTAGTGATGTAAATTTTATAGAATTCCGAGACGTGGGCCCGGGGCTCAGGTTCTGCCAAATTTCAAGAATTTTTTCTAAATTGATAATTTTTGATTGGGTTTTGTTCCTTTAATTCATATTGATGATGTTAATCTTGCTTTGGTTAGATTCGGAGCATTTGGGAGCCAATTCGAGGGGCAAGAGCATTGTAGAGTAGTTTTTCGGCTGTTTTGACGTAAATAACGATTGTAACTCAAAACTTGAGGGTATGAAACCCCGGTATTTGATATTGTTTTGGTAAATGATGTGACGCACACGCTAGGTGATGAGCATGGGGGCATGCACCGATAGGGATTGTGACCTGGTCCGTCCCGTAACGACTATTAAGCCGAGTATTCGATTTGAAACCTTATGATATCCTGTATTTTAGAAATTTATACTTGTTTATGGGATGTGAGCCATGTTTGGGGCCTGGTGCCAAACTATTTAGACCCTCAGAGGTACATTTACACTATTCTACCACTATCCTGATCGAACATTTGTGAACTCGGTCATGTTTACCACTTGTTATTTTCACTGTTATCACACTGCCTTGAAACTCTGAGAAGTATTTTGGGCTGAGTCCGTGAGTTGAATTGAATTGCCTGAGCGGTCTGTGAGGATGATTGAGTCAGGCCGAGAGCCTAGTATGTGAGGATAGTTAAGGATCGAGTTGCGCGCCGCATCAATATATATGTCCAGGCCGAGAGTCGAGTATGTGTTGTTGCTTTATCATATGTTGCTTAGCCTATTTACATTGTGTTGGGTCGGTTTCGGGTTCGGAGTGGTCGTGGTGAGAACTGAGACACTTAGTCTCTTAAATTAGCTTATATTTGAAAAAGTCAACAACGAGTTGACTTATTGGTAAAACACCCCGGGATGTGGATTTTAGGCTGGGATAGCTTCGTTAGGTGATTTGGGACTTAGGACTGTGTTCGGAACGAAGTTTTGATGTACGGTGTAAAATTAGGCTTGAATTGGCAAAAGTTCATTTTTAACGATTTCCGACAGTGGAAAATAGGCTATCGGGGTCGGAATGGAATTCCGTTCGGGCAGTTGGAGCAGGTTCCTAATGTCATTTTTAATGTGTCCAAAATTTCAGGTCAATCGGATGTGTTTTGGTTTGTTTCGGCATCATTGGCAAAATTTAGAAATTTCAAAGTTCATAGGCTTGAATTTGATGTAATTTTGGTGTTTTTGGTGTTTCGAAGGCTCGACTAAGTTTGAATGATATTATGGGGTGTATTGGTAGGATTGGTAGAGGTCCCGGGGTTTTCGGGTGTGTTTCGAATGCTCAAACGGGCACTTTCGGTCTTTGGGAGATTGCTGGTTTTCTGGTGTTTTGGCAGCAGTGATTTCTTCAGTGCGATCGCATGGATTCATCCGTGATCGCGTAGAGTAAAAGATTGGGTCAGGAAATTTGGTCTATACGATCGCGTAATAAGGATTGTCATCGCATAGGTTGGGCAGGTGAAGCAGCGCGATTGCGTGGCCCTTTGTGCGATCACATAGAGGTTCGAAGGCGCGTATGTGGGATGGATATTTGTTCTATGCGATTGCGTGTGTGGGTATGCGAACGCGTAGAGGGGTCTGGGCTGTGCATCGCGATCGCATGGCTGGGGTCACGATCGCACTGGAGGAAATTATAGTAATGGGCAAAATGTTTTAAAAGGCCATTGTTGCGAGATTAGTTCATTTTTCCTCCATTATTGAACGAGTTGGGAGCTCTTTAAGAGGGTTTGAAGAGGGAATCAAAGGGAATAAATTAGAGGTAAGGTTTTCAACTTCATAACTCGTTTCTATATTGTTTTTAAGTAATTATACTGGAAATTTGTCTAATTTAAACCCAATATTTGGGGAGGTTAAGTGTAAGGAATTGGAATTTTTTTTGAGGATTTGAGTGAGAAATTGTGGTCCGATTTTGCTGTTCTTGGTATGTATAGAATTGTGGGAGGATGAGGATTATAGTGTTGTAAATTTTATAGAATTCCGAGATCTGGACCCGGGGCTCGGGTTTTGCCAAATTTCATGAATTTATTCTAAATTGATAATTTTCGATTGAGTTTTGTTCCTTTAACTCATATTGATGATGTTAATCTTGCTTTGGTTAGATTCGGATCATTTGGGAGCCAATTCGAGGTGAAAGAGCATTGCGGAGTAGCTTTTCGGCTATTTGACGTAAATTACGATATTAACTCAAAACCTTAGGGTATGACACCCCGGTATTTGATAATGTTTTGGTAAATGATGTGACACATATGCTAGGTGATGAGCGTGGGGGCGTGCGCTGATAGGGATTGTGACCTGGTCCGTCCCGTAGCGACTATTAAACCGTGTATTCAATTTGAAACCTTATGATATCCTGTATTTTAGAAATTTATACTTGTTTATGGGATGTGAGCCGTGTTTGGGACCTTGTGCCGACCTGTTTAGACCCTCAGAGGTACTTTTACACTATTCTACCACTATCCTGATAAAACGTTTGTGAACTCGGTCATGTTTACCACTTGTTATATTCACTGTTATCAGACTGCCTTGAAACTCTGAGAAGTATTTTGGGCTGAGTCCGTGAGTTGAGATGAATTTCCCGAGCGGCTTGTGAGGATGATTGAGTCAGGCTGAGTGCCGAGTATGTGAGGATAGTTAAGGATTGAGCTGCACGCCGCAGCACTATATATGTCCAGGCCGAGAGCCGAGTATGTGAGGATAATTATGGGTCGAGCTGCATGCCGCAACAATATATATTGTATATGGATTGGGTTGCACACCACAACAATGTACATATTGGATCGGGTTGCATGCTGCAGCACATATAACGCTTGGGCGGAAGGAGCCCCTCCAGGAGTTTGTACACCCCCAATGAGCGCAATCGCATATTATATGGATCAGGCTGCATGCCGCAACATATGTTATAAGGATTGGGCTGCACGCTGCAACAATAGTGTGTATTCATGGTACTTACTGAGTATGAGTGTTTAAGTTAGAGCATGAGATACTGATAGTGGAGTCACGAGTGACTGAGAGGCTTGCCCGAGAGTCTTTATTGTGAGTGATATTATGCCCGAGGGACTTATATTTTATGAAAATGCTGTTTTCACTCTTCTTTACACTGAGCCTATGATAATAAATGTTGGATAAATGCTTTTATACGATATTTTTAAATGGAAACCGGAGTTCTATGAAATATTCGGAATTCTAGATTCCTGGCTTGATTTATTTATTTCCACTGTTATTCATTATATTGACTTACATGATTTAAATGCCCATCATTATACTCAAGTTTTTAGTTACTTTGATTACTTACTGAGTTGGCGTACTCATGTTACTCCCTGCACCTCTGTGTGCAGATCCAGGTACCGGACCATCTAACTAGTTGATTTCCGGACGAGCTTGAAGTTGTTCGAGGATCGAGGTAGCTGCTCAGCGTCCCTAGCTCAACTCCTCTCTTTTTCTCAGTTCATAGTTTTTGTCTTTTGTACTCCATGGTTTGTAGTAGCAAGTCACCTTGTTGTACATTTGTATTTACAGTTCTAGATGCTCATGTCAATTGACTCCAGATTTTGAGAAAGTGTATAAATTGTTCATCTCATTTTGCTATTTTATAATCTTCTAATTTTGGGAAATTATGAAATATTATGATAGTCTGAAATGGTTGCCTAGCCTAGTTCCATGATATGCGCCATCATGGCCGGTTTAGGATTTGTGGTCGTGACATCTTCCCATCCGACACGACCACTCATATGACATGACACATCCATACATTTCAAAGCCATAACATGTGCAACTCGTGCCCTCAATAGAAACATCCCTATGTAATAAAATCATATATAGGATTCATAAGAGAGGACCATCCCGCCATTAACAATTACCGCCACAACACCATGTTAAGAGCCTGACACTCATTGAAAAATCAAAACACAAGAATCTGACACCAAGGATCATACCTCCACATAACTCCGCTACATTGCATGATCCCATCCACACGCTAGTCCACATGAAATACTTCGAGTCACCTTGCTCAAAATCAATAACCATGCGCAATTCGACATCAAGTACTATAAGTGCGTTTCCCTAACCACGGGGAATCAGTCAATACCATGCCACAAGAACCCGAAAGAACACAACTAATACGTCTTAATCCGCAATACCCAATTACTTACCTTACTCATATCGCTCTATAAGCCCAATTAGAACCGCACCATATGTGCCTATAACCAATGCTCACAACTCCTCGCACACCGAAGGGTAACTCATACATCACTCCAGAACACGAATAACTCAATGACAATCGAATGATACATCCCTTATCAATAGAAATTTGGAGTCAGTAATTCTGACCCGGTGCAGAACACACACCCATACTGGCCTATCAATAACCCTAAATCAACTCTGGTCACTCACAACAGATAGATAACTCACTGAAAAATTCACAATGGTTGAACCATGGTACATACTAACATCTGACTAGCTTGCTCGCATCTTCACAGTTCATTATCACAAAATAACCTGTTTATGAGAACTCTCAGTCTCGATGTCCATCAAGCGCACAAATTACTATATCTGATCTCAACTCCAGTGCTCTAATACATAACACATCCCAAATACTCAATCAGTCCATGAGGGATACCCCTATAATTCTTCCGTGTTACCAAGCAACCTTGAATATCAGCAGTCGAATCCAACAAGAGAGCGTCGAAGTACCAATGAAGTACCCTTAACTCCACACATGACCTTTCTGAAATGTCTACCCTCATCAAGCCACCGAATAGTGATATCATCTACCTAGTCGTTTGAAACTATCGATGCTATCTAAGAGATTTTGTTTTTGACCTTCCTTCCAGAACTGAACCGTGACCTCACATATGCAAATCTCAACTCTACCCAACATACCGCATACGCCATGCCATCTTAGAAAAAATACAGGAACTTCATGGTCCCTTCTGAGCCACAAGAAACTACGTACCCAACTAGCCAAGAACTTCCATTTTATCCCATTTAGAAGAAAAATCACTATACATCACCCGCACCTCACGCCAATAGAAAATACGCATCTCTAACCGTGGTAGAAACCATCAGGAACTATCTGAATCCCATTTGCACAGCCAAACCGTTAGGAGTGAATCCTTCTAACTCAACCAAGCTACACAGTTCACCAAAACCCAAGAGCATTGCTAAGAAACACCTGTAAAAACCCATTACCTCATGAACACCCAAAGAACTAATCGTATTCCTTACCTTGCCGATCCGACCAACTACCAAGTTGTCCTATTTATCCAAGGTCCTTCTGACTTACCTTCAAATTGATGCTTCTCCATGCCATAATGCAACAATTCTCAACCTAGACTCACCACACGCGACCCAAGCATAAAACCATGCCATCTAAGGCTTATAAGTTGTCGAATACTCTCTAAAATATCCCCAAAAGCACCACATTAGAAATAATTACCCTTACGAGACTTATTGCGAATTAAAGTCATTACCTTCACCTTCTTGATACTGATATGCAGAACCCAAGATAAGGTAGAAATGCCACAAGTCTTGACACCCTCCAATGTAAATCTCAATTACACTCACCAATTAGACTGAATCTACCTGGCCCGTTTGCACACTAATACTAGGAAAGTAATCCACTCACTTGAAGCCACAAGCAAATTCATACACTGCGCACACTATACCTTTTATAATTACCACTCAATCATTCAATAGAATCCATTTACCCATAAAGTACATTACGACCTATATCGAAGAAATTTCCATTACTCGATTCATTCCCAGACTCCACCCCTGCACGTCATAATTGATCCACCAATATACCTCGAACTGAAACCAATACAAAAAATAATCGTGCAATCAACTTATCATTAACAGACTCCCCCGCTTGGCTCAAAGCCAACGATCAAGACAAACAATAACTCACAATGCCCATAATAACACAACCCGTCTAATTGCTCAAGTCATCTACAAATCTCGCATTCACCATTGTAATAGTCATGCCAACTTCCACAAGAGATCTAAACTCAAGTTACAACATATATCATTTACTGGTAGAAGAGATCTTACTACAGAACAACATAAGGATCACACACCCCAGGACAACCCGCAGGAGATACCTCTCTATACACTTCCGAAGACCATAACTATCACACAATCACTACACCCTTCTCTATCTAAACAGAAACAATGCCTACCCTCGAGGCATCACAATACGCGGTATAAGAACCTGAAGCTGATGGTAGAACTAACACTGGAGCTGTTGTCAAAGAAATTTTGAGCTTCTGGAAGCTCTACCCACACACGTATGACCACATGGATACCCTTACTGGACACCACGTGTCCCAAGAATGCTACTGAACTGAGCAGAAAATCATACTTGGAAAACCTTGCATTGAGCTTCTCCTCCCTGAATCCTTATAATGCCATCCCCAAATACTGAGTATGCTACCCCTGGCTACGCATATACGCCAGGACGCCATCAATGAATACAATAACAAAGTAGTGCTAATACGGTTGGAATACACCGTTAATCAAAGACATGAACGCTATTGGGGCAATGATCAGCCCAAAAGACATCACCAGGAACTCATAACACAACAGAAAAATTCGCTTCACTCCACAACTGAACAACATAAGAGGTCTTCCCATACACTCATGACTTGAGGCCATGGGCCAACTCCAGATAGAAGTCAAACACTCAATAGTTCTTACTACATATCCGGCCCACCCCTTTTTGTCACAATCAACAATATGAACACATCTCACCCTCAAATCATACTCACCACATAGACATCAAGTCACAAAGTCCCGTTAATAAGGACACCAACGGACATATAAGTCCCCAAATGCACAACACATACAATCAAAATCTTAGAACTCAATCCACAAAATGAATCCAGCCTCAAGTCCTCCAGACTAACCCATTACCAACATGCCAAAATCACATCTCAACCATGGAAGTCACAAGTCGTAGATTCACAGCTGATACCAAGCGCTCTCGGGCGCATTCAAATACATGGAAGGAATTTAAGAGTTACGCTCTTGGCTGAATAAAATGGATTCGCACGACAAGATTCACGATCGTGAGACTTTCCTAAGGATTCTGCAGCCTCTCGAAGATAAGTACAGACGTCTCTGTACCGATCCGCAAGACTATACTAAACCTGCTCATGACTGGTGAGTCCTATGTAACCTAGCTCTCTGATACCAACTTGTCATGACCCCAAATCTAACCCAGTGGTGATGGCGCCTATCGTGGAACTAGGCAAGCCAAAACTACACTCAAATCGTAATCAGCTTCCATTTACATCTTTACTAAATGTATAACCCATAATATTTTCTTCTAAACATTTTTAAAACAGTTAAAGATATACCAAATATTAAATACAACCCCCGAGATCCCGGAGTCACCGGTCATGAGAATCTATAGAAAATATACAACTCAAAAAAAAAAAACTCTATAAAGTAAGCAGGAGAGAGAGAAGGACTGCGGACGCGTGCAGCTACCTCGCAAAATCTATGAGACGAGCTCTGGAACAGATACACAGCTCACTCTGCCCTAACACCTGGATCTGCACATAAGGTGCAGGGAGTACTGTGAGTACGCCAACTCAGTAGTAATGAAAATAAATCAGGTCAGAGCAGTAAGAAAGACATAAAATCAAATCATCATTTCACAATAAGCACAACCTTTCTTTCCAACAATGTATACGTCAAATCATCACGCTTAAAAGTCGATTTCAGTAAAAATGATAAAAATCATAAAAATCCCCTCGGGCAAAACATATTTCATAAGTTCAGAGTGAAAGTGGTAAAATCATAAGAAACCCCTCGGGAAAAAACATGTATCAGAAAATGCCCCTCGTGCATACCTCACAGTCACTCATAATCACCCACTTGGGCATACCTCATTGTCACTCATAATCAGACCCTCATGCATACCTTAAAGTCATTTATGCCTCCTAATCAGTCGTCACTCGGCACTCGCACTCAGTAGGTACCTGCCCTCACTAGGGGAGTGTATAGACTCCGGAAGAGCTCCTTCATCCCAAGCGCTAATATCAAGCCACCTCGTGGCATATCATATCCTCACAATCAGGCCCTCGGTCTCACACATTCAGAAACTCTCGAAAGCCCCTCGGGCGTATCAGTAAAGTGGGGTACTGGACCCAAAACATCATTTTATATCTCAAAATAGTGTAAATAAGGCTGAGTTTCGAAATGAGTTAAGCACAACATGACTGAGTGTAAATCATAAGTCAACACAGTGAGAAAAATAGCAATAAAATCCCCCAAGCTAAACAAGTCTGCACGAGGCCCCAAACATGGCTTATAGCCCAAATGTAGCAATAGTTTTAGAACACAATTAACATATGATTTAGAGTAAAAATACGCAACTCAATAGTTTCCGCGGAGAGGACCAAGTCCAATCCAAACATCAGTGCACACCACATACTCGTCATCTGACATGTGCGCCATTCTAAAAACAGTGAGAAATTCGAAGTGCGGTGTTTCATAACCTCAGGACAAGATTTATAGCCATTACTTACCTCTATCGCGCCACAATACTAACCCGCGATGCTCTTGCCCCTTGAATCGGCTCCCGATTGCTCTGAATCTAACCAAAACCAGATTAACATCATCAATATACGCTAAATGAATAAGTCCAAATCGAAAACTATTAATTTACGGCACAATTCCTGAAATTGGCCAAACCCGAGCCTTAAGTCCACCTCGAAATTCGATAAAAATTACGTCACAAGAATCCTTATCCTTTCCCGAGTCTACACATATAAAACCCATCAAAATCGGACCACAAGGGCCTCTCCAATTACTCAATTAAAGTCCTAATTTCCTCATGCCCTAACTTCCCCAAATTTGGGTTTGAATCCAACTAATTGCAAGCCTAATCCATTACAATAACATAGAATCGAGTTAATATCCCGAGAAAGTTACTCCACTGAAGACCATTGAAAGCCTTCTCCAAATAGCTCTCAAAATGACTCAATCCGCATGGAAAATGAAGAAAAATGCCAAAAATTCGCGAAGGCACCTGTGGCAACTTATGCGCACCTGCGGACCCAGGTGCGCATCTGTGCACTTGACTTAAATCTCCATTTCTGCACCTGCGACTACCTCTTCGCACATGTTCTTCCACAGATGTGGCCAACCATCCGCACCTGCGACTCCTTCACAAGCTGCCAAACTCCGCACCTGCGCATGGTCCTCGCACTAGCGGTCCTCAGACCTGCGGCTCCCAATCCGCAGGTGCGGCTACACTAGTAAAGTGGCACCAGCAGCAGCTTTGCTGCAATTTCACAAGCCCAAACCTCCGTTAACCATCCGAAATCAATCTCGAGCCCCTCGGGGGCCCAACTAAAAATACCATGAAGTCCCATAACCTTATTCAAACTTAGTCAAGCCTACGAAACATCAAAAACAACACAAAAACACCAAAATCACATCAAATTCAAGCCTGTGAACATTGAAATTTCTAAATTTCACCAAAGATGCCGAAACCATCCAATATTCTTCCGATTGACCTGAAAATTTGCACACGTATCCAAAATTACATTACGAACTTGCTCCAACTTCCCGAATTCCATTCCGACCCCAATAGCCTATTTTCCACTGCCCACCGAAAATTGCCAAAACTTAACTTTCGCAAATTCAAGCCTAATTCTACACCAGACATCAAAACCACATTTCGAACACACTCCTAAGTTCCAAATCACCTAACAAAGCTATCCGAACCATAAAATATACATTGCTGTGTCGTTTACCAATAAGTGAACTTCCGGTTGACTTTTTCATTACCGAACCAAGTGAAAAGACAAAGTGTCTCATTTCTCTCCAAAAGTTTCTCCAAAACTGAGCCAACAAATCTAACACAATATAATGATGTTGAACCACATATAATGAAGCAGAAATGGGGGGAAAAAGGATATTACTCTCGGAACGACCGACCGGGTCGTTACATGGGCTGTAGGAGCCCCTCTGGAGTCTATACACCCCAGTGAGCGCGGGTACCCTGAGTGAGTGATATGATGTTTTTCCCGAGGGGATGTTTACGAGTGATTGTGAGGTATGCCCGAGGGGCTGTATATGAGTGATAGTGATATTTGCCCGAGGGGCTGTTTATGATTTATGTTGCCCGAGGGGCTGTACACGAGTGAGTTTTGCCAGAGGGGCTTATTATGTTTTCATCATTTCGTTACTCAATGTTTTATCACTTCATGTAAAAACTGTTGAAAGAGATTTTAAATGGTTTTACTGAAACTGGATTTAAATGAGCTGAGTTGATTCGAAAACCTGATTTTAAAAGCCTGTTGTGTTCTATTGAGATTTCATGATATTAAATTTATATGTTTTATTGCTTGTCACTACTGCTCAGTCTTTATTTACATTTATTACTTAATGAGTTTGCATACTCACATTACTCCATGCACCTTGTGTTGAGATCCAGAGGTTGCTGGATGTCCTAGTAAGTGTTGATTTAATCCGTCGTGGATCTGTTGGAGTTAGCAATGTATCTGCATGGCGATCGCAGCCCTAGTCTTCTCCCTTCCATATTCCTTTAGCTCTTATTAGTAGTTTTCCCCATATTGTATTAGTCTTATCATTTTTAGATAGTTTTCAATAGATGTTCATGACTTTTGACACCCCGATGTCGGGCTTTTCTTTTCGCATTGTGTTATTCATACTTATATTATAATGTTGTGTTGATTAATGACTTAAAGAAAATCCTTACTTTGAAATATCTAGTTGTTTTGATGGAAGAGTCAGGATACCTGGTTCCACGTTAGGCGCCATTACGATCTGGTATATTTGGGTCGTGACACTTGATTATAACAAAATGTCTAAGTCCTACGTTCATAGAAGATATGTTAATGATATACGCATGCAAGCTTTGCAAACCAATAGTGGTTCAAAGAGATTAAGGATAAGGATGTACTGTACAAGCAAGTTTTGAGTTACACATGTATTTGAAGATCCTAACTCTTCATGAGAAAAACAAGCTTAGTTACACAACAATTACCAGTTGGATTTATCCAAACAAGATCATGAATTATTCCATGAAGAGAAAGGTTGCTTAACCTTAACAGAATGTGTACAACAAAGGTTCATGAAAAGGAAGACCATTTAACTCCAACAAGCTTGTTTCCTACATATACATACAACAGTCAGGTGTGATCATGAGAAGGTCATGAGGATAGCCCAGAAACTAACCTCAGAGCTAGCAGATGCAGATATAGAGAAATAGAGCATCTAAACAGTTAGATTTTTTTTACCTTAGTTAAGTGATATGGACTTATGAACTTTTAGGTTTATAATATGCAGGGAGCAATATGTAGAGGTGAAGATCACAACATAATCATTAGCGAAAGGAAAAACATGATGTTTAGGTAAGAATGAATGGTTTAACAATAATAACTAAAACAAGGTGAAAGACCATAGTAGTAACTCAGAAAACAGTCTGACAAACACAGGGAGAGAAGAAAGCATTTAGACACTTTATGTTCGAGATCAAGGTTAAAAGACATGGGATATAAGTTTAAACAATTTCAGATTTCATCTTATGCAACAAGACATGTGGTAAACTCAACTTCAAAGCTCACAAAACTAGAGAGATGCAACAAGACAGATATGAGCTTAATGCTAGTCAATGAAAACTATGAGGTTTATGTTGAACATAAACATATAATCACGTCAGCCTGGAGACTATTGGAAAACATAGAACAAAAATTAACAGGTATCGATTATAATTTAATCAACTATCATTTAAATACTCGTTGCAGAATAAATCACTAGAAGTCATTAAACTAACATAGCAAAAGAAAAGAAAAGTAGTAAGAAACTCAGTCTTCAAACCCTAAATTTCTAAGTGTTTTGTGTGATTCTCTTAGATAATAGGATAGTGATTTTTTTAAGGTTGGTAGTTGGTGATTTTTTTATAGAATTTAAGACTCCTATTTAATGGGAATTTATTGTGGTTATATGATTAAAAGATTTGAATTAAAAGCTGAATTAGGGAATAAAATGTGAGTCATTGATCAGATGGATCAATGACTCAGATGAGGGTGTATGTGTTTTTTGAGTTGAGAGTGAGGGTGATGTGGCACAATCCGAATGGTCTAGTAGGCGTGGCATGGTTTCCAAAGTGGAAATATGGGAGTGTTTGGGCTAGGTGTATTTTGAACTAGGCTTTGTATGTTTGGGCCAAAAATAATTTAAAAGGTATCCATTTTGCATTTAAGTGTGTATTGCAATTGTAGCCTTTTGGTTGTTTTTTATTCCTTTTGAAATTAATTTAAATAAACTTAATGATTCCAATAAAATGTGGTAAAACTATAATTATTATATATATATTACTAATTATTTTAATAAATTTTTTAAAATACTTCATTAGGACATTAATTTGAATTATTGAAATAGCAAACTAATTAACTATTTTAAGAAGTAATTTACGAAATTAATAATAGAATTTACGTATGGAAATTATTCTTTACAAATCCTAAAATTGTAAATATATTAATAATTATATAATATTTAATGTTAAACGATTACTTAAAAAATAATTCTAAATTAATTTGAAAAAATAGGTATTCATTACTAGAAAATACTTTGAAAACATTTATGACAAATTGTTAAGTATAAATAAATTAAATTTAGAAGGAAAGGTCAAAATGGCCTTAAAACGCTGCTCCTCTTTGATCGGAGACGAGGAAAGAGTTTTCGGGCAAAGAAATTGAACCAAAGCCAATTTTGCCTGTCTTTAGGTACGCATTGCAAGAACGACTTGAAGATTATGAGTTGCAAGATTGAGTTGAGGAAGAATCTATAAAAGTTTGGGAATATTGGGCTGAATTCTGGCTTTGAATTACTTATATACCTCGGGCTTAATGAGGATTAGGCCTCATGTAGTTTTGGAATAGGGATTTTGGGGAAACGACACTCGAAAAAATTTCCCCAGTACCGTATTGCGACGGTACGATGAGATAGAAGATTGGTCACTCATGGTAGCCTGAATATTGCGACATGATTTGTATGATTCAAAACTTTGAGTTTCGTTGATCATCTTGAGCTGGGACCTTTGGCCCTCTACTAGGTTGGTTGTGTCTATAGCGTTGAAGTTCGGTCTGCTGCTAAGAAAAGTTCCACGCTGCAGTGTTTATTCCTGAAAAACAAATGAAATACACGCATATCAATATATTGTAATGCAGAATATAACAAGATGCGATTTAAATGATTGGGAATGATAATGCATGGCTACTAGTGAGCCGTTATTTTGGATTGTGATGACGGGAAACTTAATCCTGCCATGATTTTTTAGCCGGGTTGTGTATCATTCAACAGCTGTCGGAGCATTTGAAAATTGTCCCCGCTTGTTGGAAAGCTTGATTGGTGAAGTGCATGTCCGCTTGTTGGGAGAGCTTTGCGCTGAAATGTCGCTGGGGAGTTTTTGATAAAAATCGTAATCATACCTAGAGATGCATGAGCTAAACACAAAACATTCGAAGTATTGGTAAAGAAAATGAAAGCTTCTCAAGAGATACTCTTGATTGGGAAGCTAGTTTACGGCCATCGATTGGCAGGGTATTGGTGACAAGGTTTGAGATGGTCCATTCCATCATCTGTGATTGACAGAGCAGTGTTGCAGATTTTTTTTTGTTGGTGAAGCCGACGTTTGATTTTTACAGGGCGCTCTGATTGGTTGAGCTGACAATTTTCTATATACAGGACTTCGATTGGTGAAACTGACGTGTGATTTGTACATGGTGATCCGATTGATTGAGCAGGCAATTTTCTAGATACAAGTGTTCGATTAGCGAAACCGGAGTTTGATTTGTACAAGACGCTCTGATTAGGCGTGCAGACGGTTTTCTATTTACAAATTTTCGTGTCAGTTGTCTGATTCTGAGGCACCTGCACAAAATTCAGGATTTAGCTTTAGTTGTGCACAAAAATTTTAAGTAAAAAGGGACGAGATATAACCTTAAGGAAGTGGCGAGTCTTTTATTTTCCCCAATGTGGTCCCAGCAATTCTTTACTCCCTATTGACCCTGCACTCATATAAAACTTCTTAGTGGGGGGGGGGGGGGGGGGGGGGGGTGGATTGCATCGACCATGGTATTGATTTTCCCCACCCTTTGACATGATTGTACCACGAAGTTTGGTAGATGTAACAGATTACTCTACATATATAGAAAATATTATTAAAATATTTGTTTGTTTTAAGGAAAATGCTGTTGTTCAGGATTATGACATGTTACAGAAGGTTCTCCGTACGCAAACGTATCTCTTTGAGAACTCGGTCCTATTGCAGACTGTCTCACGTGACATCTCTGACAACACAGCTACTTGTTGTTATGACTACATCTTAATAAGAACTAATGCATTACAGTGGTTTCCTAAAGTTATGACCAACCCTTTTTAGGTTTCCTACGTATCTAAAACGGAATCAAGTCTGAACGTAGTTTGTGGGATGATGATGAAATATGATGAAACGACTGAGCCTAACTCAGGAAGCCTATGTATCTAAAACGGAACTAGGTCGGAATGTAGTTCAATTACTTCAGATGAAAACTGATTAGACTATGAAATGAAAATGGCAAAGTGCGACTCAAACATCCTACGTATCTAGGAGGAATCTGGCTAGAGCGTCGTTCAATTACAAGACGATTAAATCTGATGAGGATTTCCTACATAATCCTTTATGTGGAAATCAAGTCGATGTAGTTCCTGAATATTATAAAAAATCATATTTAGTTTTTTTATTACAAGAGAAACGGGGAGAGAAACTGAACCCTACGTGGGTTGCCTACATATCCCTCCATGGGAAGTAAGGTGGAGCGTAGTTTTGTTACATCAAAATCTCAACTCTATCTATTTTCATGTGTAATATATCTTGATTGTGTATGAGTTGATAGGCTTCGTGCTGACTCTTCCATCAGTTTCCTCTAAGATTAGAGCTCCACCAGACAGTGCCTTGTGGACCAAGTAAGAACCTTCTCAGTCTGGTGCAAACTTCCCTTTAGCTTCAGAAAGATTTTGTTCAAAGCCAACTGCCCCAGTGTGAATTGGCGATGATTCACTCTTTTGTTAAATGAACTAGCCATCCTTTTCTAGTATAGCTGGACATGATATACTGCATCTATTACTGCATCTATTATTTTATCGTCAATGAGAATGAGTTTTTCTTGCCTAACATGTATCCACTAAGCATCGTCCAATCTGCTTCTTGAATAACTCTTAAGGACGGTATCTCGACCTCTACGGGTATCACCGCTTCAGTGCCGTATACCAACCTGCATGACGTTACCCCACTAAATGTTCTCGTGGTAGTCAATAACCTAATAAAGTGAAAGTTATCTTATCGTGCCATTGTCTGTAATTGTCCACTATCTTTCAGAGAATCCTCTTTATATTCTTGCTAGCTGCCTCGAATGCCTCATTGATTTGTGGTATGTAGGTTATGGTATTGCGGGTGGGTGATTCTGAACATCTCACAAATTTCCCTCATGAGATCTCTATTGAGGTTAGCGGCATTGCTAGTGATGATAGACTCTAGTATCCCAAATCTGCAAACGATTTTGTTCTTGACAAAATCTTCCACTACCTTCTTTGTGGTGACCTTGTAAGTAGATGTCTCGACCCATTTTGTGTATTAGTCGATGGCTACTGAAATGAAACGGTGTCCATTTGACGTTGCAGGCTATATGGGTCCTATCACGTCTATGCCCAAGGTGCCGAAAGGCCAGGATCAACCCATTACATTTAAATCATTTGGTGGAACCCAGATGAAATCTCCATCAATCTGGCACTGGTGACACTTCTGCACATAGCAGATACTGTTGCTTTCCATAGTCATCCAAAAGTATCCATCTCTCAAAATCTTTTTGGCTAACGTGAAGTCGTTGATGTAGGGTCTGCACGTCCCTGCATGTATCTCTTCCAACAGTCTGGTCACTTGCCGCGTCTACACTTTTCAGCAAACCTAAGATTGGGGTACTCCTGGACAAGACTTCCTGTTGAGGATTAAATGGTTTGCCAACCTCGCGAGGGCTCGCTTTTGGCCATTAGTAGCATTTTCTGGGTACTCCTAGGTCACATGGAACTCATTGATGTCGTGATACCATGGTGTTACACCTGGTTATTTATTCATATGGAAGAATATGCATGTTGATCCTTGAATTCCATCTCGATGGGGTCTGTAGTTCTTGTCTGGATGCTGGATCATAGATTATAAGGCCACAAGGGCGTCGGCAAACTCGTTCTTAATTCTGGGGATCTGCTTGAACTCAATCTTTGTGAACTTCTTGCACAGATCCGTCACGCAGTGCAAATACGAAATTATCTTAGCTATATTAGTTGATATTTTCTCCTTGGACTTGGTGTATCCGCAAATTGGAATATTCAACGACTAAAAGTTCTTTGATGTTAATGTCGACTGCCATTCTGATTCCAAGGATGTATGCCTCCTATTCAGCCATATTATTGGTACATGGGAATATTATATTTGTCGTTGTTGGATAGTGTGGTCCAGATTCTAAAATCAGGACAATCACACTCCCGACTTCTTTGAAGTTTGGAGCTCTATCGAATAACATATTCCATCCAGGGTATAATTCTGCAATATCTTCCCCTGCAAATATTAATTCTTCGTTGGAAAATACATGGTAAGTAGTTTGTAATACACATCCACTGGATTCTCAGCGAGATGGTTGGCTAAATCTTTTCCTTTGATAACCTTCTAAGTTATGTACACAAAGTCAAATTCGCGGAGGATACTTTTCCACTTAGATAGCTTTCTGGTAGGCAGTTGCTTCTGAAAATTGTACTTGAGCGGGTCAAGAGATATCAGATGCGTAGTGTATGCGGACATATAATGCCTTAGCTTTTGAGCAATCCATGTCGAAGCACAACAAGTGCTTCCTATCAAAGTATATGTGGCCTCGCATGGTGTGAACTTCATGCTTATGTAGTGGATGGCCTGCTCATTTCACCAAGTTTTGTCGTGTTTCCCCAACACAGAACCGAAGGCATTGTCCAAGACTGACAAATTGAGCAACAAGGATTTATCTTGTTCGGGGGGAACCAACACTTGCAGGTTTGAAAGATACTCTTTGATTCTGTCGAAGGCTTTCTGACACTCATCCGTACATTTCATGGCAATATCCCTTTTTAGCAGCTTAAAAATTGGTTCACAAATTACCGTGGATTGGGCTATCAAGAGACTGATGTAATTCCATCTTCCCATAAAACTCATGATATATTTCTTGCTATTTGGTGGTGGTAATTCCTGAATGGCTTTGATTTTTGTTGGGTCATGTTCTATCCCTTCCCTACTTACAATAAAACCCAATAGTTTGCCTTGGGGGATTCTGAACGCGCAGTTTGCAGGATATAACTTCAAACTCTACCTTCGCAGGCGTTCAAATAATTTCTTCAGGTCGTCCAAGTGCTCTCAGATCTTTCGAGATTTTATGATGACATCATCCACATACACTTTGATCTCCTTATGAATCATGTCGTGAATGAGAGTTGCTCACGACCATCATGTAAGTGGTGCCGAAGTGGTGAAATCTTTCTTCTCTACTCCTTCCTTGTGCATTAAGATTTGACGGTATCCATCGAAACAATCCACAAATGACCATAGTTCATGCTAGGCACAATTATCGATGAGGATGTGGATATTTGGCAAGGGGAAATCGTCCTTGGGGCTAGGTTTGTTAAGATCCGATAATCCACACATATTCTCATCTTTCCGTCCTTTATGGGCACTGGCGCGATGTTTTCCAACCGGCTTGGATAGGTTGTGATCATTACTACATTTGCTTCTATCTGTTTGGTCACTTCTTACTTCATCCTCAGACTTAAATTACGGTTGAACTTCCTGGGCTTCTACTTGACCGAAGGTATGGTAGGGTTAGTGGGTAGTCGATGCGAGACAATGTCGATGCTTAATCCTGGAATGTCATCATAGGACAAGGCGAACACATCGACGTACTCTTGGAGGACCTCAATCATTTTCTCCCTTCTGCTCGGCTTCTAGGTGAATGCTGATTCTGGTTTCTCTCGCATCTTCTTCACTCCCAAGATTGACCACTTTCGTTTCTTCGAGATTGGGCTTCTTCTGACTTTCCAGTTGTTCGATCTCTTATATGAGATTGTCTGGCATCTCATATTCCGGGTTTTTGTTCTCAGACGTTTCGTTACATGCCATAATCATGGAACGTGGGTTTTTATCGGTGTAAAGACACATAAAATTTCAAGTATAAAAACAATGCCCGAATGGGTTCACATGTAGTTATAACTGTGGAAATTCTTAAAACGGGCCTTTGTGAAGTAAAAAGTACCCCGGGACTTAAGAGATATAATTTTCCAAATTTGCGCAGGTCTGCAGTCCACTATGTGATCGCAGATTAGGTATGCGGACCGCATAGTGGTCACATTCTTGGACAGTTTGCTTTCCATTTTAAGGACAGCTATGCATCCTAGAATGCGATCACATTTCACGAATCCAGGCCGCATAGTTGTCGCATTCTTGCACCTTGATTTTTGCGGAGGGAGTTACACGACGCACTATGCGATCGCATAACAGGTATGCGGACCGCATAGTGGTCGCATACTTCGGCAGTCTTCTTCTCCTTTTGGCCCAGCTGAAGGCCACTTGTGAGATAGGTATGTGGACCGCATAACAGGATTGCGATCGCGCTTCTAATTTCTAAGTTTAAAACCCGACCCCTAGTTTAATAAAACACCCCTCCCCTTCATTTTAAAGGCTATCTGATTAAAATAGAGATAAGTGAGAGTGGGTTCTAGTGAGAGAAGTCCCCATCTTCCCCAAATTTGTCCTCCATCTCTACTCAGTCCTGGAAGTAATCGAGTGGTCGTCATCTTCTTCACCATAAGAGGTAAATCTTCACCCCATTTCCCCAAATTTTCAGGTTTTGGTTAAAAATGGAACATACATGAATTGGTTCTTGAAGACAGAAGCTAAGACCTTGCATGCATGTGAATAATCTACCATAATTTAGCAAAGGGAAGTAACCTACGACAATCTTTCACTAAAAAGGGGCTAGGTAATCTAAAGGATCACATAGTGTTTGGTAAAATGCCCAAATGAATTCATGATTTCTAATTCTAAGTCTCAACATTCAATCTTGTTAATTAGATTGAGGTGATAGAAGGTTCGGTGGGTTGAGAATAGATATTAAAGGGAAACTTTCGACTGGAGGTATGTATGGCTAACTTTAATCTTTATAGAGTCACCTTGTTGGTGTCCGAGCATTCGATATGATTTTCTGGCGTATGCATATGTAAATCGATTGTTCTTATGTGTCGAGGCATAATATTCTTTTCTCTGATTGTCCTAGTTGATTACCATGCCACCATGCTATATGAGATTGTAAAAAGGTGATTTTTTCTGCTTATTGTATCATGTGCAAAGCTCGCTAAGTGTTGAATACATCGGTGTGAGAGGATGTGCTGCAAAATGAAAAAATGATAACGAATCAAATTATTGAATTTGTCTAAGTGCTAAACGATGTGTAGCAAGCAATGGAGGGGGAAAATTGGATTTATCTAATTGAAATATATGTTGATGATATGCCTATATTACTCATCGTTTGGTAAAGATTACTATGGCCTTTATTTCACATGGTTATTTGGTTGTTATGAATGTATATTCTCGATGATAAAAATCCTTGTGATTGAATTGATTGGTTGATGTTGCTATCAAATGTAGTTGTAAGGTGGGATCGAGTTGCACACCGCAACATAATTGTAAGGTAGGATCGGGTTGCACGCAGCAACAGAAGTAATAAGGGTGTAATATGATTGTAAGGTGGGATTGTGTTGCTCGCCGCAACAGATGTATTAAGCGTGTAATGTGATTGTAAGGTAGGATCAGGTTGCACGCCGCAAAAGAATTTTAAGGTGGGATCGGGTTGCACGCCGCAAAAGAATTGTAAGGAGGGATCGGGTTGCGCGCCGCAACAGAATTGTAAGTGGGATCGAGTTGCACGCTGCAATAGAATTTTAGGGTGGGATTGGGTTGCACACTGCAACAGAAGGAATAAGGGTGGAATATGATTCTAAGGTGGGATCGGGTTGCACGCTGCAACAGGAGAATGACTGAAATAAGAAACTATGGAACTCTTATTTGTGTTTCATGTATCTCTGTGCAGTATTTGTTTGGTTTCATTGACTGTCTCATAACTGTGTATTGTTTGATTTTACTTAGAGTAACGCTTGTTCATACATACTAGTACTATTCCATGGTACTAACGTCCCTTTTGTCGGGGGCGCTACATATTTTATATGGATGTAGGTTGTTCTCTAGCAAGTAGCTCAACACACCGTTAGTGGTGCCTCCTTTTCATCTCTTCAGTAGTTCTGGTTAGCCCCATTTCCTCTCGGGGCCGT
>ML343507.1:0-23267 GCA_005239505.1 Nicotiana paniculata
AAACTTAAGTCTCTTGGTAGAGTCATTCTTGAAGAGGACAGGGTAGAGAAGATCCTGACAAGCGTCTTACCAATTTCCTGGGAAAGTAAAATCACTGCTATCTAGGAATCCAAAAATATGGCGACCCTCAGATTGGACGAGCTAATTGGAAACCTTACTGCCTATGAACTTAGAAGGCACACAATGAAAATGGATGCTCCAAAGAAGGAAAGATTCTAGCACTAAGAATCACTGAGGGAGCAGATATGGAGGAAGACGAGATGGCAACTTTCTCATAAGGAAGAAGGGCATCTCTAGAGGTGAAAACTACAAAAAAGCAAAAGCTCCAGAAAGGCCAACCAATGAGGGATGCTACAAGTGTGGAAAGACTGACCACCATATCAAGAACTGTCCTCAGTAGGAAGAGGAATGGAAAAAAGAGAGATTTGAAAGAAGGAACTGGTCCAACCCAAGAAAACCACAACAAAACCTATGGTTGCTGCTTGGGGGGAAAGCTCAGATGAAGAATCAGAAGATGGTGATAATGAAGAACAGGCGCTCATGGGTATTGGCGAATCTGATGAGGAATCATATGAAGAACCAGAGGTAAGTATATCCCATCTCAAAAATATTATAAAGTTCCTATCTAAAGAAAAACTCTCTGAGTTGCTACTTGATTTCATGGATGATTCCGAAGAAACAACCAAAGAGAAAGAACAACTCTCTAAAGAATGTGCAATGCTAAAAACAAAATGCATGAACCTGGAAACCAGAGTAAGTGAATCTGAAAAGAAAAACACTGTCTTGATGAACCAGGTTCATCCACTTGAAACTAAGATTCTAGAGCTAAAATCTGAAAATTTTAAATTTAAATCTAGGAACTAGTAAAAAGATTGTTGATCATTCTCATATCATGTTAGAAGAAAATATGGGAAAACTAAAAGATAAGATGTATACTAAGGATGAACAGATAAGGACACTTAAAGAAGAACTTGGTAAAGTCAAACATGAATTAGATCGAACTTGTAAATGGAATAAATCCTCTGATGCCTTGACATGGCTTCAAGAAAATCATAGTAGCAACCGCAGAGGAATTGGCTTTTGGGAGTCAATTGCCCAAGTGGGATCCCAAAAGCAAGTATCTCACTCTCCCTGAGAATAAAATTTGCACCCACTGTGGTAAGACTGGTCATTACAAAATTGAGTATACTGCAAAAGAGCAGGCCAGTCGAAGAAATCAGAGCTTTGTTAAAAGAAAAATTGGTTACCAAATTGGGCCAGAAAAATCTTAATTCGTCATTTCTCTCATAGAAAAGGACCCAAACTAGTTTGGGTTCTTAAGACTAACCCCTGATTTCTTTTTGTAGGTTCAAGTGAGAGGAAGCAGCCAAATATGGTACTTGGATAGTGGTTGCTCAAAACATATGACATGGAACAAGGAACAGTTCCTTTCACTTGAAAACCTCAAAGGAGGAAATGTCTCCTTTGGAAATGGAAAGAAAGGTGAAATTATCGGGGTTGGTAAGGTAGGTAAGGATGACACACGTTCCATTGAACATGTGTACTTGATAGATGGCTTGAAATATAGCCTGATCAGTGTGTCACAATTGTGTGACAGAGGTAACCTGGTTGCTTTCACTTCCACAAAATGCTTTGTGATTAACCTGCTTACTAACAAGATTGTATTGCAGGGAAAAAGAATGAATAACATTTATGTCATAGACTTGTCCACACTATCAGAAAATGAACTCACTTACTTAAGTGTGTTGGACAGTGATCCCCTCCTTTGGCACAAAAGACTTGGTCACGCAAGTCTAAATCAGCTCAACAAATTAGTCTCTAAGGACTTAGTGGTAGGGCTTCCTAACATTAAGTTCAAGGAAGACAAAGTTTGTGAGGCATGTGCAAGGGGGAAGCAGGTAAGATCCTCATTCAAAATCAAGAAAATGGTCAGTACCACCAGGACGTTGGAACTGGTTCATATAAACTTATATGGTCCTATGAGAACTCTGAGCAGAGGTGGTAAGAAATATGTAATGGTGCTAGTTGATGACTACTCAAGGTTCACTTGGACCTTATTTCTGACATCTAAAGATGAAGCATTTGATATGTTCACTTCATTTGTTAGAAAAACTCAAAAACAGTTAGGAAATCAACTAGCATCAATAAGATCTGATCATGGTACTGAATTTGAGAATGCAAAGTTTGTTGAATTCTGTGATGAACATGGTATAAATCACAACTTTTCTGCTCCTAGAACCCCACAGCAAAATGGGGTTGTTGAAAGAAAGAATAGAACTCTTGAAGATATGGCTAGAACCATGCTTCTTTCTAGCAAACTACCCCATAGCTTCTAAGCAGAAGCAATAAACACTGTATGCTACATAATAAATAGATGCATGACCAGAACACTGGTAGAGAAAACTCTTTATGAAGTACTCAAAAGGAGAAAGCCCAACATATCCCACCTTAGGGCTTTTGGATGCAAGTTCTTTGTGCACAACAATGGCAAAGAACCCCTAGGTAAATTTGATCCCAGAAGTGATGAGGGAGTATTCTTGGGATATTCATCACATAGCAAAGCTTATAAAGTATATAACAAAAGAACTATATCTGTAGAGGGGAGTGTGCATGTTGTTTTTGATGAAACTAACACTCTTTCCGAGAGACAGGAACCAGAAGATGAGGAGCTTGGACAGGTCAGAAGCAGTGAACAATTTGAAACAATTATGGAAGACGGAATAGGTGATGGACCAGGTCCAACAACCCAAGCAACATGACAGGGGGAACTCAACAGCAAATCACTCTGGACCTTGGCCCTGATCCTGCTCCACAACAACAAGACACCATGGGATCATCTAGAAGTGAACAATTGGTGTTCAAACCACACAGATATCAAAACTCTCATCCTCTTGAGAACATCATAACAGATTTGACATCAGGAATCAAAACAAGATCCTCCTTGACAATCTGTGTGTGTTGATGCCTTTCTATCCTTGATCGAACCAAAGAACATTGTTGAAGCCTTACAGGATACTGACTGGGTAAATGCCATGCAAGAAGAGCTGAATCAATTTGAAAGAAGTCAAGTATGGAACTTGGTACCCAGACCACTAGACAGATCAGTGATTGGCACAAAGTGGGTCTTCGGGAACAAACTCCATGAGGATGGAACTGTTATAAGAAACAAGGCCAGGCTGGTTGTCCAAGGATATAGTCAAGAAGAGTGAATTGACTATGATGAGACCTTTGCTCCTGTGGCAAGACTGGAGGCAATCATACTTCTTATAGCATTTGCTGCACACATGGAATTCACTCTCCATCAGATGTATGTAAAGAGTGCTTTCCTCAATGGAAATCTAAAGGAAGAAGTATTTGTCAAACCGCCTCCAGGTTTTGAAAGCAAGGATACACCTAACCATGTATACAAACTTTACAAGGCCTTATATGGACTCAAACAAGCACCAAGAGCATGGTATGAGCGGCTATCGAAATTCTTGTTAGAACATGGATACAAACGAGGTAAAATTGACAGTACCTTGTTCTTGAAGGAAAAAGGTAGGATCTCCTGGTTGTGCAAATATATGTGGATGATATCATATTTGGGGCAACTTCTGACAAATTGAGTAAGGAATTTGCCAAACTTATGGGGAGTGAGTTTGAGATAAGTATGATGGGTGAGCTAAACTTCTTTTTAGGATTGCAAATCAAGAAAAACTCAAATGGAACAATGATCTATCAACAAAAATATGTGAAAGAATTTCTCAAAAGATTTAAAATGGAAGACTCAAAAGAAATTGACACCTCCATAGCCACAACTACAAAATTAGATGTGGATGAACATGGTTCATCCGCTGATCAAAAGTTATACAGAGGGATGATTGGGTCTTTATTATATCTCACTACCAGTAAACCTGATATTGTGTTCAGCGTAGGACTGTGTGCGAGATTTCAGGCAAATCCAAAGGAGTCCCATCTAACTGCAGTGAAGTGAATTCTGAGATATCTAAAGGGAATTACTGATTTATGTCCTTGGTACCCTAAAGGCAAATTTCGACCTTGTAGGATATGCTGATGCAGATTATGCAGGTTTTCTGGTTGACAGGAAAAGTACTTCAGGCATGGCTCACTTTTTGGGCTCTTGCCTTGTGACTTGGGCAACCAAGAAATAAAACTCAGTAGCCATGTCCACTGCTGAGGCTGAATATGTAGCTGCAATCTCATTTTGTGCTCAGTTTCTATGGATCAAGCAACAACTCATGGATTTTGCTATAGAGGTTGGATGCATTCCTATTTTCTGTGACAACACTAGTGCAATTAGCATGGCGAAGATCCCGGTTCATCATAAGATAACCAAGCACATAGATGTCAGACACCATTTCCTAAGAGATAACTATGAAAAAGGAATGATCTCAATCGAATTATGTGCTACTGACAAACAAATTACAGATACCTTCACTAAGGCACTAAGTAGGGAGCATTTTGAGAGAAACAGGCTAGAAATAGGGATGATTAAGATCACCTAATTGAAAAACAAAAATGATTTTTTTTTTTGGCTAGAAACACTAAAATAGGTAGCTAACCAGACTAATCATTGCTCAGTATCATGACTTTACTGACATACTCTTTTGTCATGTATTAATATGATTCCCTGGCTACTAATGATGTTTTTCTATCGCTGTAAATTGAGGAAAATTAAAGACTATAACACGATGAACCTGGTTCATCTGACTGATAAGGTACGTGCTCATCACCATACACTTATTGAAATAATTATAGTCACACATGAGCGGGACTTTATCTATATTTGGTTCATTTCAAATTCTCAGTACTTATCCCAAAATGAACCTGTTTCAAAGAGTCCCATCGAACCTTAATTAGCCTATATTTAGGCAGTTATAATTGTTTCATCACTGACACTTCTACAGCGATTAGACTCCCACTTGACCAAGAATTATGCCTGTTGAACAATTAATAACCACATCTTTAAAAGGCCATCATTACCTCCCCTCTTCAACAGCATAACCGTCGAACCAAGTTCACCATTCCTCTCATACCAAAGTGATCAACATTCTTCTCTCCCCAAATCTTCATAACAATGTCTTTTTCACCACCCCCTGCTTCATCTTCATCAACCACCCCTGATTACGGGGTCGGTCTTGACGACACTGGTTCTACTTCTCCATCAATACACATCTCACATTCTCCAACCAGGTCTTTGACCCCCCCCCCCAAAACCCTCCAGTTCCTGAACCTATCCCTAAGCCCACTCATTCACCCAAATCAGTCCCAACCGTTACACCTAGCCCCACTCCAGGCCCCAGAAAATGAAGAGTAAAGATGTTGGCCAGGAAAACAATTGCCTCTGGTTCTCATGCCAGAAAATTAAATGAGATACTTCAAGCCAGCAAGGTCGAAGACTCTGAATCTTCCAGTGATTTCTTCAAATCTGTAAATGAGGATGAAGCACCGGGTTCATCTGACACTAAAAAGGGAAATCTTGAAGTTGGGTCTGCAACTGAAATGGCTGAAAAAAGGTTTATCTTGATTGGGTCGATAGTGGATGTAGAGGTACCGGATAGGCGAAGAAAAATTGGGAAAAATATAAACATTGAGAGAAAGGGAGAAGGAAGTTCGGAAAGGGGATCTGGGAAGGAAGGTGCCACTCTGGCTATTGGTGGCCCCGCTCCTGTGATTGTTGAGGAATGAGTCAAAGTTTTAGGGGGAAGCAATTCTACGGAAGCAGCAGCAGGTCAGGAAAGCCTACAACAAGCAGCAGATGAACTTGGTTCATCTATTGAGGAAACGTTGGCTGAGTTGATGAAAAGGTTGGGTGAGTCCTACAATCCCAAAAAGAAGAGAACTCCAAAATACAAGAAAGCTAATACCCCGATTCCAACCAAGAAGAGGAAAGCTTCATCTTCTGCTGATGCTCCTGCCCCAAAAAGTCGTGCTACTAGAAGCACTGTTAGGAAAGGAGAAGAAGAATTGGAAAAAGCTCTGAGAGAGAGAAAGAAGAAAAAGTCTGCCAAGGGAAAGGCAAAAGTTGGAGAGCCTGTTGAGGAAGTTCATGTTGATGACGATGAGACCTGGTCCATCAGGAGAAGCAACCAGCACCAGTTGAGGTTGAGACACCAAAACCCAAGAAAGCTAAGGCTTCTTCCAAGAAGGCAGCATCTGTGTCTACCACACCCTCAACAGTTGCAAAGAGGACCAGGTCTGAGTCAAAGAAAGCAAATATTGTTACAGTGGAGAAGAAGAGGCAGTGTCTGGTGAGGAGACTGACAAACTCACAATGTTTGGTAAGCGTACTATCTTAAAGGGGAAGATGTTTAGAGACCTTGAGGAAGTTAGGGATGATTTTCTAGTTGGATACCTTGGATGTGCAAGGGTGGAAGGACATGGTTCTTCACCTTGAGGGAAGGTTGGCTAGGAATGAGTTGGTTGAATTTATGGCCAACGTAGTTGTCAAATATGGCAGGGTATCCTCCAAGGTTCAAGGGGTTGATATTTCATTTGATGCAAAGGATTTGGGGGAAATACTGCATATCCCTTCTGAGGGTTATGATGATTACACAAGGCAAATGTGGCCTAATCTGGATGATTTGCCCTCAGCTCTTCAAATCACCAGGTCTTTCTGTGAGAATGATCAAGAACTGGAGCCCAGGGCAGTGTTTAAGAGTGAGATGAGGGCTCAACACAAACTGTTCTTTGAGTTTGTGATAAAATTTCTGCTTCCTAGGCAAGAGCGAAGGCACATTGCCAGCTACATGGATCTCACGCTCATGGAGTGCTTGTACAGGGGTAAACAGATCAATTGTCCTGCCTTCATCATCCAGCTCTTGTATAGGGTTGTGAATGGAGCCAAGGCACATGCTATACCTTATGGGTTTATCCTGACTAATGTGCCTGCTCACTTCAAGTTTCTAGTGAAGAATGCTAAAATGGCTACTGCTAAGGACTACTTTGGGAAGAATATGCTGATGAGCTGTGACTACACGGTTAATATTCCTGAGGATGAACCTGGTTCATCTAGGAAACTACCTATTAATAGCAAGGTCAGGACGCTTGTGTAGGAAGGTGAGATCGAGGATGCGGAGATCCTTCGTTTGAAATCTCGCCTTATTGAGGTTGAAGCTGAGCGGGATGCTCTCAAAAATGAATTAGCCAAAGAAAAGGAGAAGAATGAGGGTGTTCTTCATCAAATGCTCTCCCTTCTTCAAGCCAAGACCAAAACCTCCTCTGCCCCTTCCCAGCCTTAGGAGTCCAGTGCCTCCAAAAAAAAACCCCTCTATGACCCAGTTTGGGATTGTCTAAATTCTATTCTGCTTTTTGTTTTCTGTTTTGCTCATGGTTGCGACTGTTTTTAATTCTTTTTATGTATGGTGCCTGATCTGATATATAATCAATGAATTTTGCTGTTTGGTTATTGATGTTGTCTCAGTTTCTTAAATAGCTTACATTTGATTGGTTTCCTTTGATGATTAATTCATGATTTGCATCTGCAGTTGCCTCAATGGCCATAAGTAATTGTTAATACTTCTGGTAAGTTTATCATTTTGAAACTTTTTGATGATGCCAAAAGGGGGAAGATATGTGCTTTCTTTTCAAAATTTTAAAGATTTTTGTGATATTTATAACCTAATGAACCTGGTCTCTCTATGATGAATGCTTAAATCTATAAAAAGTGTCTATGTTGGATTGAAGTATGTACAGGGTTAAGCACAAAGTTTGTCATCATCAAAAAAGTGGGAATTTGTTGAATCAAGTCACTGCATGGTTTTGAAGATTTACAAATATCAACCCAGTTGAACCAGGTCCATCAGGGCAAACATAGTCAAACAGGCCCATTGGCACGAGAAGCGTCCATGCACAGGAGATAAACATTATCTGGGAACTAAGAGGTTATCTCCTAAGCGAAAAGGTTGAAAATTGATAAGAAGATGGAGTTCGATTTCAGGTAGGACAGAATCGAGATCGAGGAAGTTGAGATAAACTCAAATTGAGATCAAGGAAGTTAAGATAAACTCAAACTCTTCCACCAAGGAAGAGTTGCACTAGAACTGAACAACATCTCAACTACTGACTCTATAAAGTGTTGAAGCATTCCTGCTGAAGAATTAACGCACAAACACAGAAGTGAAACAAGAACTGTAAGAAAAATTACCAAAGCAATTTTGCAAGCAGAATCCTTGTGCGATACAAAAGCTACTTAAACCAACTAGAAGAACCATTTCCATCTGTTGTCTTTTGAGTCTACTTGTTTGTAGTAGGTGATTACATATTGTATCCTTTAGCTTTATCTAGAAGCAATTGTAATAGGTATACATTGTTCAAGTTAGAGTTAACTTGAAGTTTGTCGCAAATAGCTAGAGGCTAGTTTGCCACAAAGGGATTAGAGTTAGTCTTTAGGTTTACAAAAGAGTTTATTTTGTAAATGTTGTTTGACTCATTGATATAATGGAGAGTTTGGGAAAATCCTACTGGGAAGTAGGTCGTGGTTTTTTCACCTTTGAGCCAGGTGTTTTCCACGTAAAAATTGATGTGTTCTTTAAATTCTGCAATTACTTTCCGCAAACTTTAGAAGTTGGAACACTAAGAAGAACCAGGTTCTTCTATAGAGACTGCACTCGAAAATTGGACACCACACAAATCACCCCCCNTTTAAATCCCTATAGTCAACACAAACTCTGATTTTCCCATCCTTTTCTTTGGCACTGGAACAATTTGCTAACCATGTAGTGTATCGGACGACCCTGATCACATTTGCACATAGTTGCTTCGTGATTTCTTCTTTAATCTTATCACTCATGTTTGTCCTAAACTTCCTTTGTTTTTGCTGGATTGGTGGATAATTAGGATATGTGGGAAGCTTATGAACCACTAAATCGGCACTCAAACCCGGAATGTCATCATGCGACCAAGCAAGTACATCTCTGTACTCAAACAAAACTTGAATTATGGCGTCTCTCGTCTTTTTTTCCGTATGAATGCTTATTTTTGTTTCTATGGTTTCTTCAGGACTTCCCAGGTTAATTGCCTCAAATTAATTTAAGTTAGGCTTAGGCTTATTCTCAAATTGATCCAATTCCCTTTTTATTTCCTTAAAAGCCTCATCTTCATCATACTCAACTTCTTGATTCATTATTTCGAGATTAGACAGCTTTTTAAGACCTAGGCATGAATTCCGCGTGCATGTCATGTTTTTAAAGCCAGCATTAACAGAACTGAAAATNCCATATACAGAAAAAGTAGCAAAACAGACTACCAAGACTCCTTGCTGATGGGAAGAGGAGTTGCTTCCCAGTTGTTGAGTGAGGTATCTGGACCAATCAACTGAACACATGCATGGATAAGGACCTCACCAACTTAAACCATATTGATCTCATAGAACATCTCCTTGAGACCCTGGAAAGCTTCATCGGTGTCATTCTGAGTAGAAGGATTTTGGACTTCTTCAAATTGTGGCTTGATAAAAGAGTAGGCAGTGTGATGGATTGGTTTGGACAAATTTCAACTATTCTTTTTGTGGGCCTTGGTTCTGTCTATGTCAGCTGACTTTGGTTTAAAACCCAAACCAAAGGTATCTTTCTTCAAAATGGAGCAATAGGTTTTACAATTCCCTGTAGAGAGGATCCTAATCATTTTCCTGGTTCATAGTCGTTCATTAACATCAGCGAAGCTACCATCATAGATGTGGCTGACAAACGGGGATGCTGAAATGGTTTTCCGTCTTCCACTTGGTCCACCTCAATCACCTCAAATGCTTGATATATGAGGGATTCACATCCTTCCTTGGCCTCGATCCATGTAATGGACAGGTCTTTATAGGAGGATGATTCGTCCTCCCCATGAACAACAATTTCTTGCCTTTCATAATTGAATTTGACCATTTGATGTAGGGTGGATGGTACAGCTCTGGTCATATGATCCATGTCCTTCCTAGAAGAAAATTATAGGAAGTTTTCATATCCAACACTTGAAAGACAACGTTAAAATCAACCGAGTCGATTGTCGTGGTGAGTTCGATTTCCCCGATAGTGTATCTTATTGAACCATCAAAAGCTCTGATGTTGACATTACTAGTTCGAATTATGTTAGTGTCAATGTTCAGCTCTTGTAGAGTAGAAAGAGGGCATACATCTACACTTGAGCCTCAGTCAATCATGACTCCTTTTACGTAGTGCCCTTCATATTTGACCATAATATACAAAGCTCTATTGTGCCCAACCCCTTCCTCAGGCGAATCATCATCGCTGAAAGTAATTCTATTTACTTCAAAGAATCTTTCAGCCATTTTTTCGAGTTGATTCACAATTGTCTTTTCTGAGACATATGCCTCATTCAGTGTTTTGATCAACACACGGCGATGTTCTTCCTAGTGCAAAAGCAGAGATAACAAATAAATCTTAGCAGGGGTTTTCCTTAGTTGGTAATGATTGAGTAGTCTTGCATTTTCAGCTTCTTAAGGAATTCCTCCGCTTCTTTTCCTGCAACTGGTTCTTTCACTGGCAAGTGACTTTCCCTGGCTTGCTTAGCTTTTCTCAATTCCTCTAGTGAGTAGCACTTTCTAGAGCGGGTCAAGCCCCTCATTTCATCTGCTTCTTCAACTATCCCTTTTCCTATGTATGTCATGATAGTCTTGTTATAATTCCATGGAATAGTTTTGTGTTTGTCACTAGGAGTTGTGCAACAGGTCAGATCACAACTGGCTTTGTTATATTTTTGAAAATATTATTCGGAAAGATCTTTTGAATGCCCCCAGGGATGTAAAGTTTTGGCCCACCCAATTGAACCTCAACCTTTTTTGTGCTTCTAGGGACATAGAGAATCATTTTTGCAGAACCTGCCAAGTTCAAACTAGAACTCGCACCTTTCACAATCAACGGTGCCAATTGCGGCGGGCTTACTATCACTTTTGGTTCTTTCCCTATGGTTCCAACAGCCATCTCTATCTTTCCAGACTGCTTATAATCCCGATCATCACAAATCATCCCAATAAAATGTGTATTATTATGAGTTGGGAGTGGATTATTTGTGATATTAGGAGTATCCTCATTGTTTGTCACCACAATTACCTTTGCTTCAATCAAATTTTCAATAGATTTCTTTAATGTCCAACAATTTTTGGTATTATGACCTTGGGTGTTAGAGTGATACTCATATCTTGCATTGGAATCAAAACCTTTTGAATTTGGATTCACATAATGCGGCATGACAGGTTCAATCAACTTCAATTGCATCAGCTTTCGAAATAGGCTTATATACGATTCTCCAATTGGGGTGAACTCTTTCTTTGGCTCCTCCTCTCTCACATATCCTTGTCGGGGACGAGGATTATATGATGCCTAAAAATTCAGGCAAAGTTGTCCAGATGCCTTGTGGAATTGGTGATCGCCATTGTTGGTGATTGGGAGGCCTAGAATAAGCCTGGGCATTAAACACTGTGTATTGTTGCGGGGGAACTGAGTACCGGGGACCCTGAGGTGGATAGTAATGTTAGGGAAAATTGGATTGTCCTTGTTGGAGTTTCACATAAGAAGGAACTATTCCTCTTTGAACTCTCCCGAACCCATATGCCATCATGGATCCTTCCTCTTTCTTTTTCCGATTTCCGAAACTGCCTGACCCGCTTTGAATTGCTTGCGTGGTCGCCTTAAGGACTGCCTGACTCACAATTTTGCCTGATTTCATGCCATTGTCAACTATTTCACCAATCTTAATCACCTCAGCGAAAGGCTTACAAATGGCGGCCAACCGCTAACGGAGGTAAGCAGGATCCTAAGCTTGGAGAAACTAGTCAATCATTTCTGCCTCTTTCATTGGTGGTTTGACCCTATCAGCCTGCTCTCTCCACTTGATTGCATATTCTCTAAAGCTTATTTTTGATTTCTTCTTTATGTTGATGAGAGAGGAGCGATCTGGAACTATATCAATATTGTACTGAAATTGTTGGACAAAGTCTTGAGCCATGTCGTTCCAAACGTGCCAGTGATAGATGTCTTGATCTATGAACCTCTCTGAAGCAATTCCTGTCAAACTTTCCCCAAAATAAGCCATGAGTAATTCTTCTCTGCCTCCTGCTCCCCTTAATTGGTTACAATACCTCTTCAAATGGGCAATGGGATCCCCATGCCCGTCATACTTGCCAAAATTGGGGGTCTTGAAACTGGGTGGCAAATGGACATGAGGGAACAAGCATAGATCATTAAACAAAACACTCTTGTGGCCTCCCAAACCCTGTATGTTTCTCATGGTTTGTTCCAAGCTCTTCATTTTTCTAGTCATTTCCTCTTGTTCCATATTCTTGTCGGGCTTTTCGATCTCAACTGGGCACATGTTCTGAGGAGTATGCTTGTATGAATCTGGAACCTTGAAAGTAAGTTCTGGAGAGTAATGTTGGGCATCATGAGCGTTCAGTTGTGGATCATTGTTAGAATTTAGAGCAAGAGCTGGTTGAGGGACAGTGAAATTATGGACAATGGGTACAGTAGGTGGGTAATTTCTGAGGGTTGCAGTTGGAGGACGTGGAATGGAGGTACTGGGGATAGTGGGAAGGTTAATGCTCGGACTGAATCTAGGTTGGTACAATGGGTTACTTGTTATTGATATGGGAACTTGATTTTTAACTGACACATTATGAAAATTATCCGAAGGCCCTATGGGTAGTGGGGCGGTGCCTGTTCATTCACCCAAGCTTGGTACATCTCTGCCAATTGTTGCTTCAATACTCTTACTTCTTCAACCAATCTCGGACCTTGTTCGACCAATTGTCCATGGACATCATCATTATCTGACTCATTCTCACTGTTGTGCCATTCTACTTTTTCCTTTTGATCACGTGTTGTAAGGGTGAGTCGCCAGTTTAAACCACAAACCAACCACCTTTGTTTAACTTTATCTTTTAAAATGACAAAAAGCAAACGTGTTAGAGTTAGACATTTTGCAGATATTAATCACACATTGTATGTCATGCACCTAATGCTATTTTCATTTCTAAAATGAGCTTGGAAGGCTTCATGCTTCATCCCGGCTTATTGGTTTATTTCCTCTTGAATTTAACGCTCTTTTTTCTTTCCTCCCCTCTTTTTTTTTGTCTCATTTTTTTCTCTCCTTTCTTTTTTAGATTAATTTTGGCTATGATCGCATCCGATGAGGATTGCCTACGTATCATGACGTCGCATAAATCAGACCATTATGTTGTTCAGGGAGATCATGAATGAATCAAATGAATTAACTCTTATTCTTATACAATTCAGACCATGAAAGCACGTAACAAGGAAAATATTTTTTTTTTATTTCTTTGGATTTCTAATAAAAAAAATTTTATTATTTTATTTTTGAAAATTTTTGAAAGAAAGACTTCTAAAGAAGAACGAACATTTTTTTTTTGGATTTTGAACTTTTATTTTGAATTTATGAGAGAAAAAAGAAAATATTTTTTAATTTTGAATTTTGAATTTTCTTTTTAATTTTTAAAAGAAAGACTTCTGAAGAAGAACGAAAATATTTTTAGATTTTGAGGAGAAATTACAAGAAAAAATTTTTGGATTTTTGAAAATTGGGGGTCGGACCCGATGAAGGTTGCCTACGTATCTCACATCCGGTGAGAATCAGACCTGCGTAGTTCGGTTAAAACAACTAAAAAAACTCTTTTGAAAATTGTAATTTTACACACCAAAACCCTTCAAAATTTTATTTTAAAGAAGTCGGGTACTTTATGAAAACTTGGGGAAATTTTCTCTTTCTCTCTCTTCCGTTCAATCAATCTATCCTAAAGTCGGTCAACATTTTGAGTAAAGCCTACAAAATAATGTTACATGGAGCACAAAAAAATGAACATGTTGGTCTGAAAAATTGGTACATGTCCTAGAGGGGCCCAGCCCCTGTGCCGAGTCCCGCTAAGTCCAATGCCCATGATGCAAATAAAGCGTATCTTACTAGGGATATTCATTGCTTTTGGCTTATTCTTCTAAGTTTTCAAATCCTAAAAGAGATGGTATCTACACCTGGCTTACCCGGGCGGACAACCCGAGCCGAGGGGCGTCAAGCGTCACCAGTAGTAGAAAAACACTGTCTAGCTAACGGCTCTCCCGCCTAAACATGTGTGACTAAATCCTTCACCAGAAGGTGGTAGGCTAACTGGCTTATCTCAAGACAGAAATTTTGTGATGCTGGTAGGCAAACACAACATAACTACCTATCAGAAGACTCAGAGGGGTGCGAGAGAGGATACAATTTATATCAAAGTTCAAATAAATATTAAAGCGATAAATAAGCGACTCATAGCACATTAGGTTCCCAAACACAATAATATCCAAAACATGATAAAATCCAAACAATAATCAATATATAAAGCTCGAATTCTTATTAATTTTCCCCAGTGGAGTCGCCAGAGCTATCACACCTCTTTTATGTTCAACAACCCTATTACGTGGTTGAGTTAGAAGAGTTTTTCCAATTAAAGTGACATTTTGAAAGGGATTATTTATTATTTGGAGTCACCACTTGGAATTCAGTTTTGGTGTTCCAAGTCACCTTTTATTTCAATCCCCTTTCAAAAGGAAGGTTTGACTCTTAATTTATGGTCTACGAAAATAGAAGACTGGGTAAGGAATTCTATTGACCGAGGGGAAGGTGTAAGTCACCCCTCAAGTCTCGTGGTTCGAGCGCGGTCGCTTATTGACTAATGTAAGTCTTAAATCAAATTTTTATCTATTCTTGTATCTTATTGATTATGTCTTATCTATTACCGCTTAATTAATTATTATACTTTTTTAGTGTTCACTTAGGTACGGTACGCACACAAGGTATTCTTCTCTGAAGTTAAATGTTAAACCAAGATACGGAATGTACACATGGTTATAACATAATTATTTTAAATCTAAATGCATCGAGACGCGGAATGCGCACATGATCCTTTTATTATTGAGCATATAAATCTAGGGTTCGGGTATGAACACATGGGCTAATATTTAAAATATGTAACGACCCGACCGGTCATTTCGAGCTCTAACATGTCATTCAGCGTTGTGAAGTCGTAAGAAGCTCCATTTCAGGTATTATGACCCGTGGGCATGGTCGGAATTGAATTTCGAGAAGTTTAGAGTTGATTTGGAAAGAAAATTCTCATTTCAGAAGCCTTAAGTTGGAAGAATCAACTAAGATTGGAATTTTGAGTAAACGACCTCCGAATCAGGATTTGAAGGTTCCAGCAGGTTCGTATGATGATTTCGGACTTGGGCGTATGTCCGGAATAGGGTTTGGATAACACAGGAGCGTTTCGGTGCATATTGTGGAAGTTAGTATTTTAGAAATATTTCATGAATTTGGGCTTGAAGAGCATTTCAGGGTTATTGATGTTTGTTTGGGATTAAGAGTCTGGGAATAGCTTCGTGTGATGATTCTGGAGTTGGGAGCGCGATCAGAAGTGAATTTGGATGTCCAGAGGTCATTTTGAAGTCATTTGGCTAAAGATAGAAATTTGAAGGTTTTTGAGAAATCCGACCGGAAGTGCAAGCTTTGATATCGAGGTCAAAATGTGATTTCGGAAGTTGGAGCAGGTCCGTAATGTTGAATATGACTTGTGCGCAAAATTTAAGGTCAATCGGACGTGATTTGATAGGTTTCGGTATCGGATATAGAAGTTGGAAATTTCTAAGTTCATAAAGTTGGGATTTGAGTGCGATTCGTGGTTTCGATGTTGTTTGATGTGATTTGAGGCCTCGAGCAAGTCCGCATTATGTTTTGGAACAGGTTGGTATAATTGGACAGGGTCCCGGGGGCCTCGGTTGGATTCCGGGTGGGTAACGGATCAAGTTGAGAGTTTGAAGAAGGTTGGAATTGCTGTCATCTGGTGTGACCGCACCTGCAAGTATTTGGACGCAGGTGCGGCATTGGCGCCGCAGGTGCGAGAGTGGGCAGGCTTGGCTGGGATCGCATGTGCGATGGAATTTCCGCACCTGCGAAGGCGCAGATGCGGGCAATGGGTCGCAGGTGCGGATCTAGCTAGAGGAGAAGGAAGCCGCAGGTGCGGGATCTTGGACGCACTTGCGGAAGTGCAGGTGCAAGGGCTAGACCGCAGGTGCAAAAATCGGCCTAGGCAGGATGTTTTAAAACAAGGATTCTTGGTTCATTTTCTTCATTTCTTCTTTGTCTTATGCGATCTTGGGAAGATTCAAAGAGAGGATTCCTTCATGCAATGTCAAGGTAAGTAACTCCTTCATGCTTCTAAGTTAAATACAAGATTATATGCATGGATTAGGCATGGAAATATGTAGGAATTTGAGAAATATTGAAGAAACCTAGAAAATGGAAATTGGATTTTTAGCCACGAATTAAGCATGAATATTTGAGTAAATTGTATATTTGAGTTAGTAAGGCTATGGGTAGAATATATCTTCGAGAAATTTCAGATTCCGGGCACGTGGGCCCGAGGGCATATTTTTCATTTCACTAAGGGGTTGGGAAATTATATAATTTGGAATGGTTGCAAATATTAGAGTATATTTTCATTGGGTTGTCGTTGTTTAGATAGTTTTGGGGCTTTGTGCGTCCGTTTGGAGTCATCGGAAGGGCTTGGAGGCCGGTTATGGAGTCTTGGAGCGAGGTAAGTATCCTTTCTAACTTTGTGAGGGGAATTGTCCCCCTAGGTGAATTAATTAAGTATATGCTATTATCTTCGGGGGTTACGTACGCACGAGGTGACGGGAGTCCGTGCGTAGCTACTATTATGCCTTGTTCGGGTAGTCTAGGACCCACTAGCCTGCCTTATTTGTTGTACCTGTAATCCTGCCTGTAATATTAAACTGCTAATATAATCGAAATATTGAATATCTAAAAGAAGACTAGAGTCCATTTTCCCTAATCATCTAGAAAGAAAATTGATTCCTCTGTGGATAATTGTGTACCTTGTAGGGTTGTATTATGGAATATCATTACACTTGACAAATGAGTTTCAAAACAAAGATTTAAAAACTATATTTCATGTTCCTTTAAGAAGGATTTTTACCACTTTCCTAAAAAAAAACTGCGTCTTGATAAAAATAAGGATTTAATTATGTGGATATGTGTACATATGAGCACCTGAGTCGCATGTATGATTCGCGAGCAGGCTAGCCTTATTATTTGTATGTATAACCGCGTCGCATGATCGATTCACGAGTGGGGCAGATAGATGCATCTATGGTTCCAGTCGTTCGACCCTTCGGCAGTGCACAGTTTATTATTGTTGGTCCGCGCCGTTCGACACTCGGCATTGCTTGCGCATGATATTTACTGCGTAGTTGCTATGATTTTGCCTGATTATTGGCCTGAAAAATTTAGTTGTCAATTGAAATGACAGAGACTTAAAGTTATTAAAAAGATTTTGGAAGAAATTGTTCCTTCCCGTCGATTAATTATTATTTAATTAAATCACCCATGTTGATTAATTATTATTAATATGACGAAGATATAAAGTTTTAAACGTGAACGGAGTTGAAAATATTTATTCCTGATTTTAATAAATTGCCTATGATACTCATGCTTAGTGTCATACTTAAATATTCTAAATTGACCTTTAGTAAGTGTCTAATTTGACCTCTCACCACTACATCTCAGAGGTTAGGTGGGCGACTTACTGAGTACACGTTGTTTTGTACTCATGCTACACTTGCTGTGCATTTTATTGCACAGGTACTTGCATAGCAATGTGGAGGATTCAGAAACTTAGGCGAGCTGCATCATCCGGAGGCGATCCGCAGCTGACAGAGTCTCCCTCGTACTGTATTTATTTTCATTTTAAATTTCCTTGTCCAATTTGTATTTCGGACAGGCTTTGTAATAATTGTATAAATTCTTAGAAATTGCTCATGTACTTGTGCACCGGGTTCTGGGATGTGTTGGGATATATTTGCTAATGTATAGTATTCAAACCATTGTCTTTAATTAACAAATTTTTATTTGGTTAATATGTAATAAAGTGAAAGGAAATGTTTTCATAAATGTTAAAACCAGAAAGTTATTTCAATTAATTAATTAATCTGGCGCCATCACGACCTTATGGATTTTGGGTCGTGACAACATGGTATCAGATCTCTAGGTTCCCTTAGGTCTCACGAGTCATGAGCGAGTCTAGTAGAGTCTTGCGGATCGGTACGGAGACGTCTGTACTTATCTTCGAGAGGCTACAGGGTTGTTAGGAGTACTTCCCTTCTTGATTTCCTCATCGTGACATTTGATCCCTTTGAGGCTTATGCCTATGTTTATTCCTACTCAATCTTATGCGTCGCGAAGCGCTTGCTATGAATCAGGAAATTTGAGGAATTGAAATGGTGCTACGGATGTAATTCGAGATGTTTCCATGTGTAATTGGTGGGGGGCTGTTGTTATGGCCCTGCAGAAGAATAATATGTTGTTTCAGCCTAGTAGATGTGTTTCTAAGAGCCTTAAGGCTATGCTCAGGTAATGATGATGCTTGCGATTGGTTATCGCGCGATGTCGATATGATGATAGAATGATTGCCCGTATGTTGGGGGTGATGAATGGTTTAGAGGGAGGTCTTCTTAGAGTGTGATTTTAAGATTTCGGTATTTTAGTTTCGGTGGAGGAAAGGCATTTGGATTATGAATGGTCCGATTGGGGTTGATAAGTAGTAAGACTTGGTGTCTTCAAGTGATGTGTGATATGCACCTGTGACGTGTAGTCGTCGTCATTGATCGAATGGAATGTGTTAAGTTTGGTGGTGCTATGGTTTCTTCGGTTGCGTGGGGTCAGAGTATTGAGAAGAAGTATTGAAGAATGTGGTTGGCAGAGATCGTGAGGTGCGGTGGTTCAGTACCGGATAAGTGTTGATAATGAAGGCAGCTAGAGAAAGATGATCTCCGGAAAGCTTGAAGTCGTGGTGATCTGCTGGTTTGAGAGCTACAAAGAATGATCCTGGAGTGAGGCTAGGCGGTTGTTCCATTTCGAGGAGGCCAGGCGTAAGAAGCGGAACTCGAGTAGTCGCAGAGTGGGGGAGCGGCAGCATATCTTCGAATTTGAAGACATTGTCGCGCATTTAATGGATGTCCATGAGGAGCGGACGGACTAGTAAAAGTTGGTAAACGAAGAAGGGCGAAAAGCGTGCATTTCAGCGTCGTTGGAAGGTGTCCGCGGGGGATTTCCACAGGTGGGTTATCTCCTGTGAATAGGTTAGCGGTGCCATGGTTGGCAGGTCCCTGTGAGGGGTTCTAATGGATTTTCGGTAGGAGGCAGAATGTGTGAATAATGCTAGAGAATTTGAGTATTTAGGGAGTGCTAGCAAGAGAATTTGAAAGAATTGGACGGATTGGTTGAGCAAGATCGTGTTATCAAGGGAGAAAGGATCTCGGCAGGGTCTAGAGCGGTGCAAGGAGTAGCTTCGGGCTAAGTGGGGGAGTCCCACCGTCTGAAGTTAGGTTGTAGGGTTGTCTTCTCATAAGGTCGCGGATTGTCGGCGTGTTGGCAAGTTATTTCAGCTAAGGGAAAGGAGTAAAATGGCGATTGTGCGTGGAATTTGAGGAATGTGTGAAAGAGTTGGCCCTCTCGGATCAGGGTTAGGCTTTGGAAGATTCAGAATTTATGCTTAAGGAATAGGTGAGTTATCAGGATAGTGACTCGGTCGCGTGGTTCCTTGAAAGGGGTGTTCATGTGCTAGAAGAGCCTTGGAGCTGATTGCATTCGGGGCCAGTCAGAGTGGGTAACTCTCAATAGCGGTCCTAGTGATTCCAAAAGTCAAGAATGCGGCGTTTAAGGGTTTCAGGCAGCAGTATGATCGAGACTCGAGCTTTTGTAGAGTAACTTCTGAGAAGAAGGAAGATGGTTGGAATATTCTATGATATGTTTCAGCATGCAAGATAGTATTGGAGGAGTGAGAGAAATAAACTCCGAATTGTAGAAAGATTATCAGGAGGGTATGAGACAGGTTGTGGGATTTAGGCAGCATAGTCTCGTGAATCAAGGTCACTCGGGATGGGTGACGGTTGAGTTTGCTATTAGTTGAAGGAAGTTGCTATTATTCCTGAGGAAAATTGAAGATGATTAAAATCAAATAGATTGATTAGCCATGGTTGAAATGGCACATTTTCGGCAGTGATCAGTTCCTTCGATGTGATTAAGTTATACATATGGTTTGTGCCGTTGTGTGTGGGGCTTGTCGGCTGTCGTAATGGATTGCATGTGGGAGCATTCAAGTATTATAGCCTGTCAGGTGCAGGCGGATCCTGGAAGGGTTATGGTGGTATAGACTACTACTTAACGATTTGCATGTTGGGTGATTGTGGGAATTCACTCGTGTGTTGAGATGGTACTCTTGAATTGAGTTAAGTAAAAGGTTTCAATATGATGAAGTGTTCACCCTATTGGTGGTTCAGAAGTTATGATGAAATTCTTGCGCTACCTCATATTGGCAACTGGGAGTAAGAATCGAGATTGCGGTTTCGTGTTAATAAGGATGCCATGAGCTCGGAAGAGCAAGAAAAAGAGATTCAAAAGTTTAGAGAAAATTGGTGTTATCTTCAGTGTCGCCTGAGATTGATATTCGGTGGAAGAGGCTTTGTACCCTGGTCATGGGTTCTTGATGTGTCTTGTTGCCTTGTGCGGAAGGTCGTGGAAGCATGACCACGGAAAGATTGTATAAAGTGTGACATGTAGTCACTTGATGGATTGAAGATTTGGACTAAATTTAAAGAAGTGCAATATTGCTTAATTGAGAATTTATGTCTGGAAGGCGTTAAGTTCACTTGGTTGTGGATTGTGGGGTGTTTGTCCCGGCTATGATGGTTGTTCTTTCATATTATGAGAGGAATTGGGTTAATATGGACCCAGGTAAAGCTATTATCTTATTTCGGTGCGAGCAAGGTAGACTCGATGTTTTTGGATGGATTTAAATATGATTATGGGCTCCGTATGAGCCATGCATTTTCCTTTCAGTAGAGTACTTTTTCATGGAAAGGTATTAGAACAGCAGATGTTGCTCCGTCTTCGTCAAATTTATGTGATATTGTGATTTGTGCCGAGTGAGTTGTGAAACGGCTTGATAATTTCTTATGAGTTGAAATCTCCGCGTAGTGATGATATTATGTGAGCAGGATAGCTCTGGAGATCCAGAGTGTATATATGTATATTGCACCTCAGTTGTGCTTGAGTTTTGTAGCATACGCCTTTATTAGTCTCCCCAGGATGGTATTATGCACTTAACGTGATTATGATCGATATTCAGTAATTTGTAATAGTGAGCAAATCAGCTCCGTATATATATCTTCATATGTAAATTTTATGTGTGGATCGGGTGGCACGTCGCCATGGGTATGTTATTCTTATCGGGTTGCACGCCGCAATAGTGTGATGATGAGTAAGGTTCCTATATTTATTTTCTTGTGTTTTACTTCCTATTTTCTGATAAGAATTCATATTATTTGCGTGAGTTGAATAGTTCCTTCCTGAGTCATTTCTTATTATCATGTTCGAGTTATGGTCTATTGGCGATGTGGTATCATGTGAGGTTGTTGGTCATGTTTGGGGTGATTTGTTGTCTGAACAGTCGATACTGGGTGAGACGAGATTTTCGAATCAGGGATTACTGCGATAAGGTTATGTGAAGGGTATATTAAAGAACAAATACCATTATTCATGTTCATAATGAGGTGATGATTCTAGTCAAGAAGAGGCACTCAATGACTTGTTAACTCTGTAGTTGGGTATGAATTTCTACACATCTCCTCTGTTGTGGTGGTATCGTCAGCATTATAGCAGGATGTATGTATATATATCATGAGGTGCATTGGGAGCATCAGATTCGTGGAATTTTGGCTATTTAGGTTCAGGGGATGTAATTGTGGTCAGATGATGAGTTATGCGGTGCATGGTGCTGATTCAGCAAAGGTATGCGGTCATGTTCTGGGACATCGTGTAGTAGTTGATATGGTGTTTATATGTTGGAAGTAGGCCTGGCAAGGAATGTCAAGTGTTGGAACTAGGTTCTGGTCTTATTATATGGATAAAAGAAGAAATATTCAGATTTGATCAAGCTAATGTGCTCAATTGGGTTGTGGTACCGGGCAGGTGCTCGAAATGTTAAACAGTGATTTCAGATAACTCCAGAGCAGTTCTTGGCACGTTCGAGGACGAACGTCGGTTTAAGTAGGGGAGAATGTAACGACCCGATCAGTCGTTTCGAGCTCTAGCGCGTCGTTCAGCAATTTGAAGTCGTGAGCAGCTGCATTTCAGGTATTATGACCCGTGGGCGTGGTCAGAATTGAATTTCGGGAAGCTTAGAGTTGATTTGGAAAGAAAATTCTCATTTTAGAAGCCTTAAGTTGGAAGAATCAACTAAGATTGGAATTTTGAGTAAACGAACTCCGAATCAGGATTTGAAGGTTCCAGCAGGTTCGTATGATGATTTCGGACTAGGGTATGTCCGGATCGGGGTTTGGATCACCCGGGAGCGTTTCGGTGCATATTGTGGAAGTTAGCATTTTAGAAGAAATTCATGAATTTGGGCTTGAAGTGCATTTCAGGGTTATTGATGTCTGTTTGGGATTCCAGGTCTGGGAATAGATTCGTATGGTGATTTTGGAGTTGGGAGCACGATCGGAAGTGAATTTGGATGTCCGGAGGTCCTTTTGAAGTCATTTGGCTAAAGATAGAAATTTGAAGGTTTTTGAGAAATCCGACCGTAAGTGGAAGTTTTGATATCGAGGTCGGAATGCGATTTCGGAAGTTGGAGCAGGTCCGTGATGTTGAATATGATTTGTGCACAAAATTTAAGGTCAATCGAACGCGATACGTTTCAGCATCGAATGTAGAAGTTGGAAATTTCTAAGTTCATAAAGTTGGGATTTGAGTGCGATTCGTGGTTGTGATGTTGTTTGATGTGATTTGAGGCCTCGAGCAAGTCCACATTATATTTTGGAACAGGTTGGTATAATTGAACAGGGTCGGCCTCGGGTGGATTCCGAGTGGTTAACGGATCAAGTTGAGAGTTTGAAGAAGGCTGGAACTGATGTCATCTGGTGTGACCGCACCTGCGAGGATTTGGACGCAGGTGCAGAGCCGCAGGTGCGAGAGTGGGCAAGCTTGGCTGGGATCGTAGGTGCGATGGAATTTCCGCACCTTCGAAGGCGCAGATGCGGGCAATGGGTCGCAGGTGCGGATCCGGCTGGAGGAGAAGGAAGCCTCAGGTGCGGGTTCTTGGGCGCACCTGCGGAAGCGCAGGTGCGAGGGCGGGACCGCAGGTGCGAAAATCGGCCTAGGCAGAATGTTTTAAAACAAGGATTCTTGGTTCATTT
>MDKI01236795.1:0-39510 GCA_005239505.1 Nicotiana paniculata
GAAACAGAACTGGTTCAAAGTCAAATGGATAGGCTTTGAAAAGATTTTGAGTTTGGGCAGATTTCTGCTCATGATTTAATTATTAGTATTTCAAAATGTGCAGAGTGTAGAACACATACCTCGCCTTTCAGATGAACCAGCATTATGAACCAGGTTCATCATTTCAGAATCCTCTTGATCAAGCCTCAATTTGCAAAGATAGAAAAAATGTCATTTGTGATCGGTGAGTCATATCAAAACATGGCATAAGAATTACAGTATGAGACTCAGCAATTGTTAATCTGATTATTTAAACCCATTTCATACTTTTCTAGACAAAATTATTTTTTCATTTTTGTTTTTCAATTAGGTGATCTTAATCATCCCTAATTCAATCTGGTTTCTCTCAAAATGCTCCTTACTTAGTGCTTTAGTAAAGATATCTGCAATTTGTTGGTCAGTAGCACAAAATTCGATTGAGATCATTCCTTTTTCATAGTTATACCTTAGGAAATGGTGTCTAACATATAGTTGCTTAGTTCTTTTATGATGAACCGGGTTCTTCGTCATACTAATTGCACTAGTGTTGTCATAGAAAATAGGAATGCATTCAACCTCTATACCAAAGTCCATGAGTTGTTGCTTGATCCATAGCCACTGAGCACAGCATGAGGCTGCTGCCACATATTCAGCCTCAGTAGTAGACAAGGCTACTGAATTTTGTTTCTTGGTGGCCCAAGACACAAGGTAGGAGCCCAAAAAGTGATTCATGCCTGAAGTACTTTTCCTGTCAACCAGGAAACCTGCATAATCAGCTCAGCATATCCTACAAGGTCGAAATTACTACCTTTAGGATACCAAAGGCACAAATCAGTGGTTCCTTTCAGATATCTCAAAATTCTCTTCACTGCAGTTAGGTGGGACTCCTTTGGATTTGCCTGAAACCTAGCACACAGTTCTACACTGAACACAATATCAGGTCTGCTGGCAATGAGATATAATAGAGACCCAATCATCCCTCTGTATAGCTTCTGATTAACGGATGAACCAGGTTCATCCACATCTAATTTTGTAGTTGTGTCTATGGGGGTGTCTATTTTCTTTGAGTCTTCCATTTTAAATTTCTTGAGCAATTCTTTCACATACTTTTGTTGATGGATCATTGTTCCATTTGAGTTTTGCTTGATTTGCAAGCCAAAGAAGAAGTTTAGATCACCCATCATACTCATCTCAAACTCACTACACATAAGTATAGCAAATTCCTTACTCAATTTTTCACAAGTCGCCCCAAATGTGATATCATCCACATATATTTGCACAACCAGGAGTTCTTTACCCTTTTCCTTTAAGAATAAGGTGCTGCCAATTTTACCTCGTTTGTATCCATGTTCTAGCAGGAATTTTGATAGGCGCTCATACCATGCTCTTGGTGCTTGTTTGAGACCATAAAGATCCTTTTCAAGTTTGTATACATGGTCAGGTGACTCCTTGCTTTCAAAACCTGGAGGCTGTTTGAAAAATACATCTTCCTTCAGATAGCCATTGAGGAAGGCACTTTTAACATCCATCTGATGGAGAGTGAATTCCATGTGTGCAGCAAATGCTATAAGAAGTCTGATTACCTCAAGTCTTGCCACAGGGGCAAAGATCTCATCATAGTCAATTCCCTCTTCTTGACTGTATCCTTGAACAACCAGTCTAGCCTTGTTTCTTGTAACAATTCCATCTTCATCGAGCTTGTTCCTGAAGACCCACTTTATGTCAATCACTGATTTGTCTAGTGGTCTGGGTAACAAGTGTCATACTTGACTTCTTTCAAATTGATTCAGCTCTTCTTGCATGGAATTTACCCTGTCAGCATCCTGTAGGGCTTTACCAATGTTCTTTGGTTCAATCAAGGATATAAAGGCATCAAATGCACACAGATTTTTCAAAGAGGATCTTGTTTTGATTCTAGATGTCAGATCTGTTATGATTTTCTCAAGAGGGTGAGAACTCTGATATTTGTGTGGTTTGAGAACCAACTGTTCACTTCTAGATAGTTCCATGGTGTCTTGTTGTTGTGGAACAGGATCAGGGCCAAGGTTCACATGTTGAGTTCCCCCTGTCATGTTGCTTCGGTTAGTTGGACCTGGTCTATCACCTGTTCCATCTTCCATATTTGCTTCAATGTTTTCACTGCTTCTCACCAGTCCAAGCTCCTCATCTTCTGGTTCCTGTCTCTCAGCAAGAGTGTTAGTTTCATCAAAGACAATATGTACACTCTCTTCTACACACATAGTTCTTTTATTATACATATATAAGCCTTGATATGTGATGAATATCCCAAGAATACTCCCTCATCACTTCTGGGATCAAATTTTCCTAGGGAATCTTTGCCATTATTGTGCACAAAGCACTTGCATACGAAAGCCCTAAGGTGGGATATGTTGGGATTTCTCCCTTTAAGTAATTCATAAGGAGTTTTTTATACTAGAGGCCTAGTCATGCATCTATTTATTATGTAGCATGCAGTGTTAATTGCTTCTGCCCAGAAGCTATGGGGTAGTTTTCTAGAAAAAAGCATGGTTTTTGCCATGTCTTCAAGAGTTCTATTCTTTCTTTTAACAACCCCATTTTGCTGTGGGGTTCTAGGGGCAGAAAAGTTGTGATTGATACCATTTTCATCACAGAACTCAGCAAACTTTGCATTCTCAAATTCAGTACCATGATCAGATCTTATTGATGCTAGTTGATTTCCTAACTGATTTTGAGTTTTCTTAACAAATGAGGTGAACATATCAAATGCTTCATCCTTAGATGTCAGAAATAAGGTCCAAGTGAACCTTGAATAGTCATCAACTAGCACCATTACATATTTCTTACCACCTCTGCTCAGAGTTCTCATAGGACCACATAGGTCCATATGAACCAGTTCCAACGTCCTGGTGGTACTAACTATTTTCTTACTTTTGAAAGAAGATCTTACATGCTTCCCCTTTACACATGCCTCACAAATTTTGTCTTCCTTGAACTTAATGTTAGGAAGACCTACCACTAAGTCTTTAGAGACTAGTTTGTTTAGCTGATTTAGAATTGCGTGACCAAGTCTTTTATGCCACAGGAGGGGATCACTGTCCAACACGCTTAGGCAAGTGAGTTCATTTTCAGACAGTGTGGACAAGTCTATGACTTAGATGTTATTCATTCTTTTTCCTTGCAAAACAATCTTGTTAGTAAGCAGGGTAATCACAAAACATTTTGTGGAAGTAAAGGCAACCAGGTTACCTCTGTCACACAGGTGTGACACACTGATCATGTTATATTTCAAGTCATCTATTAGGTACACATGTTCAATGGAACGCTTGTCATCCTTACCTACCTTACCAACCCCAATAATTTCACCTTTCTTTCCATTTCCAAAGGAGACATTTCCTCCTTTGAGGATTTCAAGTGAAAGGAATTGTTCCTTGTTCCCTGTCATATGCTTTGAGCAGCCACTATCCAAATACCAAATTTGGCTGCTTTCTCTCACTTGAACCTACAAAAAGAAATCAGGGGTTAGTTTTAAGAACCCAAACTAGTTTGGGTCCTTTTCTATGAGAGAATGGATGAATCAAGCTTTTTCTGGCCCAATTTGGTAGCCAGTTTTTCTTTTTAACAAAACTCTCATTTCTTCGACTGGCCTGCTCTTTTGCAGTACACTCAATTTTGTAGTGGCCAGTCTTACCACAGTGGGTGCAGATTTTATTCTCAGGGAGAGTGAGATACTTGCTTTTGGGATCCCACTTGGGCAATTTACTCCCAAATACAGGCCCTCTCCGCTTGCTACTATGATTCTCTTGAATCCATGTCAAGGCATCAGATGATTTATTCCATTTACAAGTTCGATCTAATTCATGTTTGACTTTGCCAAGTTTTTCTTTAAATGTGTCTTATTTGTTCATCCTTGGCATACATCTTATCTTTTAGTTTTCCCACATTTTCTTCTAACATGATATGAGAATGATCAACAACCTTAATACTGGATCCTAGCTTTAGCTTTAAGTTTTCAGATTTTAGTTCTAGAATCTCAGTTTCAAGATGATGAACCTAGTTCAACAAGACAGTGCTTTTCTTTCCAAATTCACTTACTCTGATTTCCAGGTTCATGCATTTTGCTTTTAGCATTTCACATTCTTTAGAGATTTGTTCCTTCTCTTTGGTTGTTTCTTCGGAATCATCCATGAAATCAAGTAGCAACTCAGAGAGTTTTTCCTTAGATAGGAACTTTATTTTATTTTTAAGATGGGAGATACTTACCTCTGGATCTTCATGTGATTCCTCATCGGATTATCCAATTGCCATGAGCACCTGATCTTTATTCTTACCATCTTCTGATTCTTCATTTGAACTTTCCCCCCAAGCAGCAACCATAGCTTTTGTTGTGGTTTTCTTGGGTTGGACCAGTTCCTTCTTCTTATTCCTTCTTTCATATCTCTCTTTTTTCCATTCCATTTCCCACTGAGGACAGTTCTTGATAAGGTGGTCAGTCTTTCCACACTTGTATCATCCCTCGTTGGTTGGCCTTTCTGGAGTTTCTGCTTTGTTGTAATTTCCTCCTCTAGAGATGCCCTTCTTCCTTATGAGAAAGTTTCTGAATTATTTGGTAATCATGGTCATCTCATCTTCCTCAAGATCTTCTCCCTCAGTGATTCTCAGTGCTAGACTCCTCTCCTTATTTGGACCGTCCAACTTTATTGTCTGCCTTCTAAGTTCACAGGAAGTAAGGTTTCCAATTAGTTCATCCAATCTGAGGGTTGCCATATTTTTGGATTCCTGGATAGCAGTGATTTTGCTTTCCTAGGAGATTGGTAAGACCCTTGTCAGGATCTTCTCTACCCTATCCTCTTCAAGAATGACTCTACTAAGAGACTTAAGTTCATTTGTCAAAGTTGTGAACCTTGTGTACATATCTTGGATTGTCTCTCCTTCTTTCATAGTGAAGTTTTCATACGGTGAGTATAGTAGAGTACCTCTTAATCTTTTTACCTAAGGTGTTCCTACATGGGATACTTGCAAGGTATCCCAGATTTCTTTAGCAGTGGTACAACTTCGGATTCTGCTATACTCGTCTGGACCTAGTCCACACACTAGCCACTTCTTGGCCTTTGCATTCTTCTCCCATTTCTTCAGATCCTCAGCAGCACAGTAAGATCTAGTCTTTGGTACATCTACACCTTCAGCAGTCTTCTTCATGGTAGCTAGGTGACCATTAGTGACTATGTCCTAGAGTTCATAGTCTTCTCCAATCAGGTGTTCCTTCACTCTATTCTTCCACCAAGAGTAATACTGGCCATTAAAGAGTGGTGGCCTTGCAGTTGATTAACCCTCCCATTTTCCAGGTGGTGCACTCATTTTGATCTTTTCCAAGATGTTAGCCTTTTCAAGGATAACCTGCTCTGATACCAATTGGTTTTATACTTTAATACCACACAAGAGGGGGGGTGATTTGTGTGGTGTCTAATTTTCGAGTGTGTTCTCAATAGAAGAACCTGGTTCTTCTTGGTGTTCCAACTTCTACTGGTGCGGAATAATAAATGCAATAAAGTAAAAACACATAGATTTTTATATGGAAAACACCTGGCTCAAAAGGTAAAAAAACCACGACCTACTCCTCAGTAGGATTTTCCCAAAATCTTCACCACAACTCCGATCCAAATAGCATTTACAAAATAAACTCTTTTGTAAACCTAGGACTAACTCTAATCCCTTTGTAGCAAACTAGCCTCTAGCTAATTGCGACAAACTTCAAGTTAACTCTAACTTAAACAGTGTGTACCTATTACAATTTCTTCTAATAAAGCTGAAAGATACAATATTAAATCACCTACTACAACCAACTAGACTTGAAAGACAAACAGATGGAACTGGTTCTTCTATCTAGTCAGTAGCCTTTGTGTCGCACAAGGATTCTGCTTGAAAAATTTCTCTGATAATTTTGCTTTTAGTTCTTGCTTCAATTCTGTCTTTGTGCGATCAATTCTTCAGTAGGAATACTTCAACATTATATAGCGCCAGAAGTTGAGATGTTCTTGTTTAGTTCTAATGCAACTCTTCCTTGGTGGAAGAGTTTGTGTTTATCTCAACTTCCTTCCTTTGTTTTTGTCCTTGCTGAACTCGAACTCTAACCTCTTATCAATTTTCAACCTTTTCGCATTAGGATACAACCTCTTAGTTCATTGATAATTCACAGATCATGTTTATCTCTTGTGAATGTACGGTTCTTGTGCCAATTGGTTCATTCGAGTATGTTTTCCCTGATGGACCTGGTTCAATTGGGTAGGCATTTGTCAATCTTCAAAACCATGTAGTGACTTGAGTCAACAAGCATGCCAGGTCCGATCCAGTCCTAGTCCGCATCCTCTGATGGGTTGTTATGAGTGTGGTGATACTCGTCACATGGTTAGGGATTGTCCTAGATTCAGGAGGGGTGCACCTCCACAAATTTCTCAGCCACCACATGCTCCACTGGGTCCTCCACCCATTCTTCCAACCCCAGCTGCCGCCTCACCTACTCAGGCAGCTTGAGGTAAAGGTTGGAGGTCGAGGTCACCCTAGAGAGCGAGGCCATGCCAGGTATTATGCCTTTCCAGCCCGTTTAGAGGTAGTTGCTTCTGATTTTGTCATCACAGGCATTGTCCCCGTCTGTCATAGAGATGCATCCGTATTATTTGACCCAAGCTCTGCGTATTCATATGTGTCTTCTTATTTTTCTCCACATTTGAGGGTATCTCGGGATTCTTTGAGTTCCCCTGTCTATGTATTTACTCCTGTGAAAGATTCTCTTATTGTGGACCACGTATATTGATCGTGTTTGATTGCTCTTAGTATTTTTGAGACCATAGACGATTTATTATTGCTTAGTATGGCACATTTTGATGTTATATTGTGCATGGACTGGTTGTTGCCCCATTATGATATTCTTGATTGTCATGCTAAGACCATGAAACTGGCTATGCCAGGCTTCCTACGATTAGAGTGGAGAGGTACCTTAGAGTATACTCCCCACAGGGTCATTTTATTTCTTAAGGCTCAGCGAATGGTTGAGAAGGGGTGTGATGCGTATTTGGCCTATGTGAGAGATGTCAGTATTGATACCCCTATAGTTGAGTCAGTTCCAGTAGTGAGGGACTTCCCTGATGTGTTTCCAGCTGATGTTCCGGGCATGTCGCCCGACAGAGATATTGATTTTGGCATCAATTTGTTACGGGCACTCAGCCCATATCTATTCCTCCTTACCATATGGCTCCTCCTGAGTTGAAGGACTTGAAGGAGCAGTTGCTGGATAAGGGTTTCATTAGGCCCAGTGTGTCACCTTGGGATGCTCCTGTCTTGTTTGTGAAGGAAAAGGATAGTTCTATGTGCATGTGCGTTGACTATCGTCAGCTGAACAAGGTTACAGTGAAGAATAAGTATCCATTGCCTCGCATTGATGATTTGTTTCATCAGTTACAGGGTGCCAGGGTGTTTTATAAAATTGATTTGCGTTCTGGCTATCATCAGTTAAAGATTCGGGAGCCGGATATTTATGAGTTTCTTGTCATGTCAATTGGGCTGACCAATGGCCCAGCAGCCTTGATGCATTTGATGCACAGTGTGTTCCGTTCTTATCTGGATTCTTTTGCCATTGTGTTTATTGACGACATTCTGGTATATTCCCGGTCTCGGGAAGATCATGAGCAGCACCTGAGGATTGTGCTTCAGACTTTGAGGGAGAAGAGATTGTATGCAAAATTTTCTAAGTGTGATGGCTTGACTCAGTGGCATTCTTAGGTCACGTAGTATCTTGTGATGGGATCAAGGTAGATCCGAAGAAGGTACAGACAGTTCAGAGTTGGCCTAGACCATCATCAGCTACGGAGATCCGCAGTTTCCTTGGTTTGGCTGGATATTACCTTCGCTTTGTAGAGGGGTTTTCATCTATTGCAGCACCTATGACTAGGCTGACCCATAAGGGTGCTCCATTTAGGTGGACCGAGGAGTGTGAGGAGAGCTTTCAGAAGCTCAAGACAGCTTTGACTAATGCCCCAGTTTTGGTATTGCCTACAGGTTCGGGGTCTTACACTATGTGTTGTGTTTCCTCGAGGATTGGTGGGTGAGAGGTATTGATGCAGGACAGTATGTTGATTTCCTACGCATCCAGACATCTGAAGGTGCACGAGAAGAATTACCCTGTCCATGATCTCGAGTAGCAGCCATTGTTCATGCCTTGAAGATCTGGCGTCATTATTTATAAGGTGTTCCTTGTGAGATCTGCACTGATCACCGGAGTTTACAGCACCTGTTCAAGCAAAATGACCTTAATTTGATTCAGCGGAGGTGGTTAGAGATACTTAAGAACTATGACATCACTATATTGTACCACCCGGGGAAGTCCAATGTAGTGGTCAACGCCTTGAATCGTCGAGCGAAGAGTTTGGGGAGTTTGGCATATCTTCCAGCAGCAGAGAGGACATTAGCATTGGATGTTCAGGACTTAGCCAGTCAGTTCGTGAGATTGGATATTTCTGAACCGAGCCGAGTATTGGCTTGTGTGGTCGCTAGATCTTCTCTTTTTGACCGCATCAGGGAGTGCCAGTATGATGATCCCCACCTTCTAGTCCTTCAGGATAGGGTTCGGCGAGGTGATGGTACAGATGTGACTATCGGTGATGATGGGATGATGAGGATACAAGGCCGGATATGTGTGCCCAATGTGGATGGGCATCGGGAGTTTATTCTTAAGGAGGCCTACAGCTCGCGGTATTTCATCCATCCGGGTGTCGCGAAGATGTACCGGGATTTGAGATACCACTACTGGTGGATGAGGATGAAGAAGGATATAGTTGGGTTTGTGGCCAAGTGTCTCAACTGTCAGCAGGTCAAGTATGAGCATCAGAGATCTGGTGGCTTACTTCAGAGATTAGATATCCCAGAGAGGAAGTGGGAACGGATCACCATGGACTTTGTAGTCGGACTTCCACGGACTTTGAAGAAGTTCGATGCTAGTTGGGTGATCGTGGATTGGCTGACCAAATCAGCTCATTTTATCCCAGTGTCGACTACTTACTCTTTAGAGAGATTGGATGAGATTTACATTAGAGAGATTGTTCGCCTTCATGATGTCCCAGTTTCCATTATTTCAGACAGAGGTACACAGTTCACATCACGGTTCTGGGGAGCCGTACAGCAGGAGTGGGGTACTAGGGTGGAGTTGAGCACATCCTTTCACCCTCAGACAGGTGGGCAGTCTGAGCGCACGATTCAGATTCTTGAGGATATGCTCTGTGCTTGTGTGATGGAGTTTGGAGGGTCATGGGATCAATTCTTGCCACTTGCGGAGTTTTCCTATAACAACAGTTATCAGCCCAACATTCAGATGGCACCTTATGAGGCTCTATATGATAGGGGGTGTCGGTCCCCAGTGGGTTGGTTTGAGTCGGGCGAGGCCCGATTGTTTGGTACAGACTTGGTATAGGATGCCCTGGATAAGGTGAAGGTGATTCAGGATAGACTTCGCACAGCCTAGTCCAGATAGAAGAGTTATGCGAAACGGAAGGTTTCTATTTGGCATTTATGGTTGGAGAGCGGATCTTGCTTCGGATATCTCCTATGAAGGGCGTTATGAGGTTCGGGAAGAAGGGCAAGTTCAGCCGAGGTACGTTGGTGCTTTTGAGATATTTCGGCGTGTTGGGGTGGTTGCTTACCAGATCACCTTACCTCCCATCCTAGCAGGAGTTCATCCGATATTCCACGTTCCGACTCATGTATTGGACTTTAGCTTAGTTTATGTTGAGGATCCAGTGGCTATTTTGGAAAGATAGGTCAAAAAGCTAAGGTCAAAGAACATTGCTTCACTAAAAGTCCGGTGGAGGGGTCGGCCGGTCAAGGAGGCGACTTGGGAGACTGAGCGGGATATGCACGATCGTTACCATCATTTGTTCACAGCTTCAGGTATGTCTTTTTACTCACTCAGGGACAAACGATTGTCTTAAGAGGGGGAGGATGTAACGACCCGGCCGGTCATTTTGAGAGTTAGAGCCCCGAACCCCCATTAACTGCTTTCCCCATATCTTATTCAGCTATTTTGGTTGTCGGGAGGGTTCGTGTTGAATTTTTGAAACAAATTCAGACACTTAGTCTCTTATTTGGGAGATTAAGTTGGAAAAGTAGACCGTATGTCGACATGTGACATTAGGATTACTTGTTAATGGTTGATCAAATTTGATAGATTCGCCATGTATTGACCTAAGATTTGAATTTTGATGATTCCGCTAGCACTATTAGGTTATTTGGACTTGGTAGCGCGTCCATAATGTGATTTGAAGGTCCGTAGTAGATTTAGGATTGAATTGGCGAAAGTTGGATTTTTGGCGATTTTGGTCGGCAGTGGAAATTTTGATATCGAGCTCGGAATAGAATTTCAGAAGTGGGAGTAGGTTCGTAGTGTCATTTTGACTTGTGTGTAAAATTTGAATTCATTCGGACAAGGTATGAAATGTTCCAACGTCGTTTGTAGAATTTGGAAAATTCAAAGTCCTTAGACTTGAATCCGTGCATAATTCATGTTTTTGATGTTGTTCAATGAGGTTTGAAGGATCCACTAAGTTCGTATGGTGTTTTAGGATTGGTTGTTATGTTTGGTTGAGGTCCTAGGGGCCTCGGGTGTGTTTCAGATGCTTAACGAATGAAGTTTTGGACTTAGGGGGTTGATGAAGATTTCTGGTGTGTCTGGTGTTTCGCACCTGCGGAGTGGAGACCGCAGGTGCAAAAGTTGGAAGCTTGACCAGGGGTCGCAGGTTCGAGGATGTTTCGTATCTGCGATGACCGCAGATGCGCCCAAGATTTCGCAGGCGCGGATGAAGACCGCAGGTGCGGCGGCCCCCTTTCCGCAGGTGCGAACCATAGCCCGTAGGTGCAAAGATCACTGGGCAAAAAAGGGGCAGAATTGAGGGTTATGTTCATTTCACACAAATTTGATTTTTGAGCTCGGGAGAAGGCGATTTCTTGAGTGATTTTCAGAGAAAAGTTTGGGGTAACAATTCCTAATTTGTATTTGGTTGTATTTCATTAATCTATAGTCGTTTTCTCCGTTTAATTTCGGATTTGGATGGAAAATTGGGAAAATGGGGGATTAAGTTCCCCAATTGAATTTCTAAGTTTTGAACGGGTTTTAGACTTCAGATTTAGATGATATATTTACAAGTGATATCGTGAGTGAATGGGTGTTCTAATTGGTAACTTTTACCAGATTCCAAGTCGTGGGCCCATGGGGCTTTTGGGGAATTTTCCTATTTTCTTTCCTTAGCTTCGAATTCATTAGCTAAAATAGTTACTCGTAGCTATATTTACGTTATGTAATTGATTTGCTTAGATTTGGTCCATTCGGAGTTGGATACTCGTGGCAAGAGCGTGGTTTCGGATTAATTTGAGCGTGGTCCGAGGTAAGTGTCTTGCCTAACCTTGTGTAGGGGAACTTCCTCTTAGGATTTTGGTACTATTTGATATTTGAGCCCCGTGTATGTGAGGTGACGAGTACGTACACGGGCTATTGTTAAAAAACTTCATACGTACACGGGCTATTGTTAAAAAACTTCATTTTTCACTAAATCATAAATTGTTTTTCCCTTGTTTGAACTACACTAGTATATGTAACTACCTTGTTTAGATTAGAAAAGGATGCCTACATGTTTTGACTATCTATTTGAAATTTTTGTGCAGCATGTTTAGTGAAACTCCTATTTTTTTTTTCTTAGTTGCACTTAGCCTAAACTGTAAATTTCAATGCTATAATTGTTGTGTCATTGGTTGAGCTGCATATTAACTTTGGGAATACAGACGTATTTCGGGAAATACCCTAGCACTGCATATTTACTTTGGGACTACGGACGTATTTCGGGAGATCCCCTAGCACTGCATATTTACTTTGGGACTACGGACGTATTCCGGGAGATCCCCCAACACTGCATATTTATTTTGGGACTACGGACGTATTCCGGAAGATCCCCTTGTATTGCATATTTACTTTGGGACTACGGACGTATTCTGGAAGATCCCCCAACACTGCATATTTTATTTGGAACTACGGAGGTATTCAAAGAGATCCCCCTGTACTGCATATTCACTTTGGGACTACGGGGACAGTATCCCGGGAGATTCCCCTGTTGTTATTCCTTTTCTCTGACAGGGCTGTCCTTGACTTCTATTTTACTGTAGATTCTGTAATTATTTTACTGTAGTATATATATATCTCTTACTGCTTTCATTCATTATATTTATACCGGTAGGGCCCTGACCTTACCTCGTCACTACTCGACCGAGGTTAGCCTTGGAACTTACGAGATACCATTATGGTGTACCCACACCCTTCCTGCACATGTTTTCATGTGCAAATCCAGGTACCTCACATCCGCCTCAGTATTAGCCAGCAGCAGCAACAACCAGAGACTTCAAGGTATTTCTGCATGCGTCCGCAGATCCTGGGAGTCCCCCCTCTATCTTTATTTGTTCTTCTCTCTTGTACTTATTAGACTCTTGTATAGCAGACTGTAGATAGTTTTTCGTAAAGCTTATGACTCATGGTTCCGGGTTTTGGGAAGTGTTGCATATAATTGGCAAACTGGTTTACTTGTATATGTCGAGCGGCATTCTTACCTTTATATAGTAATTTTGAAGCTTAGTTGGTTTTTATTATTCTTTACTTTAGGATTATTTCCATGTTAATAGGCTTACCTAGTCGTAGCTACTAGGTGCCGTCACGACGTCCTTCAGAGAGGAAAAATGGGTCGTGATAGAAACGATATGAGCTTCCAATTCTCTCCTTGGTACTCCGTGTCAAATGACAAAATGAACGAAATGTCTCGTCAGTCCCGTCTTAATGGCATTAAATGCTCGTCAGTTGTCTGTCGACCACTTCTGGATTTGAACTTTTGTTTGGAAACTATAAATACCCCTTTCTTAATTCACTCAAACTTTACATCCAAATCTTCTCTACTCTTGTTTCTTAGAAATTTCAACACTTCCAAGTATTAAATTTCAGGATATTCTGAAATCCTTTCACAAGAACTTCAGCTTTGTTTTTATCCTCAACCATCAAACTTAATCTTTAAACTTCCTCTCTTTTCTTCATCTATCAAAGAAATGGCAAAGACTTCAAAATCCGTTCCCAAAATGAAACTCCCTCTGCCTCGCGACTAGCTGTAGAGGAAAACGTTCTGTTTGCTACTACAGAGGAACCGGCACCAGAACCTCCTCTGAAAATGTTCATCCTCGGTGGGTGCCTGACCGGAGCTGATTTCAAGACCGAGAATCCTTCATCGTTTCTCGGTCGATGTGAGTTGATCTCGAGATATATTTGCTCGATCACTGAGGGCGTCCTTTCTGAAGTCAAGAAAGATTGAAATTGGGCTAACAAGAACGTAATGGTCCCCAAGCCTGAGGAAACCATTACTATTATTACGCGGCGCCTTCCTGAGATTCCTTGGAAGGGCTACGTAAGGCTAAGCAACTGATGTCAGTGCAGTTGTTATCCGCCAACTGAGGTCCCCTCCGTACGCTAGACGAGATTGTCAATGTCGTACGGGAAAACCAATGTCAAGAACAATTGAGAGAACATAAATGAGAATTGAAATAAAGCTTGATTGCATTAATGAAAGATATTACAGAAAGGCAACGCGGTGTCGAGGGGGAGAGACACCAGTATAGAGAATTGTTTTCTTGCTAGAATATATTGAATGCTTGATCCCCCCTAATAATGCTTAAAAAAAACCAAAGTTACAATATTAGACCTAAATAAGCTAGAGAATCATAATGGAAACACATGGAATAAAACTACTCTATATTTACAATGAAAAGGACCTAGTTTTCTACAAGGTAGAAACAGGTCCGTTGTCAAACACCTTGTCTTTGGAATCACGTTCTGCGCGCGCGGCATTATCTGCGCGTGCGATGTTATAGGCAGCACCTTGTGGCTGGGCGCTAGCGAGGGATATCAGTGGGATGACAAAGGCACATGCGCGCTTGTCACTTGGAGCAGCTAAGACCACGGGGCCGTCTGTGGCGCTAGGCGTTGGGAGGCTTGCCAGGATGCCACGGGGCGCGTCCGATGGATCATGGGGCATGGCTAGAAAGCCACCCATGACATTCTCGCCCACCTGAGTTGGCGACGTCCTCGGCGCCTTACTGGAAAAATAATCTTCAATTAGGATCTTGTAGGCTTTGAGGTTTGTTCCCCTCTCCTAAGTATTCTCCTCTGCATTACAACCCTGCCATTTCACCAAAATCTTTTGGTGATCCTTCCTTGAGGCATGAATCACCCGATCATCAAGTATAGATTCAACATGTCTTTTATCGGTTGAATTGGGGCCTCGAATACTGGGTATTGTGAGTTGGATCCATGAAGGGTCCTCCGTGTCTTCCCGAAAAGGTTTTCGAAGGCTGGCATGGAAGACGGGATGGATTTTCCACCAAGCTGGGGTATTCACCCGATATGCAACTTTCCCAATGCATTTTTCAATGGACAAGGGTCCAATGTATTTTTGCAATAGGCGTGGGTCATGGACCCCTGCAAACAAGTACCTCTTTGGAATTTTGACCATCACTTTGTCTCCTACTTGGTATTCAACAAAGCGACGATTTTGATCAGCATGCCTCTTCATCCGCTTTTAGGCTTTGACCAGATAGCTCTGCACTATCTCACTATTTTGCTTCCATTCTGTTGAGAACCTAGCAGCTCGAGGAGATTTTGACCAGTTTGGTGCATTCACAATGTGTGGGAGTAGCAGTTGTTTGTATTGGTAAAAATAGGCTTCACATGTGTACTAATTATGATGACAAAGCAATCCATGTGGAGCAATTAAAACATGACAACTGGACGAGACTTTACGAAAAGGTACGATGCAAAGAGGAACGAAATGACATACCCACGAGGTAATCAGAGACGGGAATCTCAATCGAATTGAGGAGATGAAGAAACACAGTCAGAATGAATCAAGGCAGAATATAGGGCAGATTCGAAGATCTTCAATCAAGGAGCCAAACATTACATAATCTTCACGCAACAATTAAAATTAACCATTGTAATGTTACATTAATGCCATTATTAGTCATTAATGCTCAGTCACTGAAAAGAGTAGACGTTATATTAAGAAATTCCCTATAAAAGGGAGTAAAATAAAACTTGTAAAGACACGTTTGAACCACTATTGAAATATACTTACTTTAGCGCATCCTTCTGCTTTCTCTTTAAAAATTTACTTACAATGTATTAGCATATTTTTTGGTTATTAGAAACCCGTATTCTTCTTAAAATAGCTTTGGCATAGAATCTAATTCTTTGGTTAAACATTGATGCCCGGTAACAATTTCAAAAGCGCTTTTGTTTGTACTAGAGCTCTTTTGTAAATTGAAACACAGTTGAGCAGCATCTAAAAGATTCACCCAATTCTTCTGCGATCCTGTTACAAAGTGGCGGAGATATTCCTCCAACATACCATTGAACCGCTCCGTCTGGCCATCAGATTGCGGATGAAAACTTGAGTTGTGACTCAATTTTGACACGAGTCACTTAAATAGTCGGGTCCAAAAGTTGCTAGTGAAGCGTGAGTCACGATCATTAATGATTTTTTTGGCAGGCCCCAATATTTGACGACATGAGAGAAGAAGAGTCAAGTTGTATTTTCTGCTGATATGTATTGTGGTGCTGCAATAAACGTAGCATACTTGGAAAACCGATCCACCATAACCAAGATAGTTGTGAGATCTCCGACCTTGGAAAATCCAGTGATGAAATCCAGGGAAACACTTTCCAAAAGTCTCTTTGGGATAGCAAGTGGTTCCAAAATTCCTACTTGTGTCAAGCGGTCTGACTTATCCTTCTGGCATACTAGATAAGTCTTCACATACCGAGCAACGTCATCAGCCATTTGAGGCCAATAATATGCATATGAAAGTGATGTGTTCTTCACCCGGATAGCTGTCCCACAGAGTTTCGTGACATTCCGCCAGAAGAGTCCTTCTCAGATTCGATTTTCTTTCACTTTCAGGAAACCATCTTCCATGTAAAACTGTCGAGTCTTGCCCTGTCCTACCAGATCAACCAAATACTGAGCATCAGGATCTTTGATAAGTAGATCCTGTATCTAGTCTTTTATGGTGGTGGCTACTTCTCTCCCCCTTAAGGTGGCGAGTAGGCACACTGATGTTAGGTCATCTTTTCGACTGAGTGCATCGTCAACATGATTAGTCTTCCCACTTCGGTACTCCAGGTTGAAGTGAAATTCCGCTAGGAGTTCCTGCCACCTGGCCTGTCGACCATTCAGTTTTGGCTGGGTCATGAAATGGCTGACATCTGTGTTGTCTGACTTGACCACGAACGGGGTTCCCAGCAGATAGTGCCTCCAAAGGCTTAAGCAATGAATAACAACCAATAGTTCTTTCTTGTGGGTTGCATAGCGCCGCTCTGCATCCTTCAGCTTCCGTCTCTCGTACGCTACAGAATTCCCTTCATGTAGTAAGAATCTGCCAAGAGCATAGTCGGAAGCATCTGTTTGTACCTCAAATGGCTTGGCCAAGTTAAGGAGGGCCAAGACGGGGCTACTGGACATAGCCGCTTTTAATGTGTTGAAGGCCTCCGTTTGCCTGGGTCCTCAATCCCAAGACGTGGTCTTCTTGAGGAGTTTTGCCAATGACACTGCGATGAGGGAGTAATTTTTCACAAATCATCGATAGAAATTGCATAGGCCAAGGAACGCCCTCAAGGCGTAGATATCCTTGGGCGGCGGCCAATATTGTGATAGCTTGAATCTTTTGTTGGTCCATTTTGATCTGCCCTTCCTCAATGACATGTCCGAGGAAGTTAATCCATCTTTTATCAAAGGAGCACTTGGATAGCTTTGCATATAATTCGTGCTTCCGCAACCGGGCTAGGACTTTCCGCAAGTGCTCCAGGTGTTCTTCTAGTGTTTGGCTATAAACCACAATGTCATCCAACTAGACCACCACGAATTCGTCAATGTACTCACGGAAGACTTGGTTCATCAGGGTGCAAAATGTGGCTGGAGCGTTAGTCAAACCAAATGGCATAACCAGGAAGTCGAACGAACCCATGTCTTGTCACACAGGTCGTCTTGTGCTCATCACCCTCTGCAATCCGAACTTGCCAATACCTTGTCTTCATGTCTATTTTTGTGAACACCTTTGCACCACTCAGTCTATCAAACAAGTCTTCCATAAGCGGAACAAGGTACTTGATCTTCACGTTGATTTTATTTAGAGCTCGATAATCCACACAGAGCCGTAGACTACCATCATTTTCTTTTGGAATAGCACAGGGGACCCATATATGGACTTGGAGGGAAAAATGATCCCTGTGTCTAGCATCTCTATCAACTGTCTCTGAAGTTCGGTGAGTTCGGGTTGTGACATTCTATAAGGCGCCTGGGCGGGTGGCTTCGCACCCGGCACCAACTCAATCTCATGGTCCATAGTGCGTCTACGCGGGAGTCGCTTTGGCATATCCTGTGGCATGACGTCTTCAAACTCCAGTAGTAGCTCATTTACGGGTGTAATAATGGGGCTCGAGGAGTGTTCTACATCTTCAATGCATAGGGTAGCCAGGAACGTAGGTTCATGTCTTTTTACTCCCTTCTTCAACTACAAGGCCGAGATGTTCTCAGCGGCCATCTTCAGGAAAATGCACGGGATAATGCAGGGCTTCACCCTGTTTGCTCCCATTATTAGAAGCATGTATGCATATGGTACGTGCATGGTGTTGGTTTGCCTCAAGAATTCCAACCCAACTATCAACTCGAAGTCATTTATGATCAGCACGCGCAAGTGGAATTTTCCTTCATAAGGACCCAGCTTCACTAGTACTTCTTTGGCTATTCCACCCACTGGCGGAGGAGGTGAGTTGATAGACTTTACATGACCTCTGCTCTTTCCTACAACTATGCCAAGGCGCTCCACCTGAGTTGAGGCCAAGTAGTTGTGGGTAACCCCCGTGTCTATCATCGCCCGAATGGGCTTGCCATTTACCTTCAATTCAACGAACATTAAGGTCCTCTCTTGTTTAACATGAGTCCTCTCATCCGTCGTCTTTTTCCCTTTCTTGGTGATTGGGCAGGGGTCCTTCTTATTATGGATACCAACACTGGTTCCCGCTAATCACTTAGAAATAAATCCAACAATTACATTGAAGGCACCTATTGGTTCGGTTTGCTCCGCATCATCTGCTTCGTCATCCGTCCCATCACCAAAATCTTGATGGGCGTTCATTTGTGCATGTGGGCATTCATTATTCCAATGTGTCCCGCTGCAATCACAGCATCCTGAAGGGGGCTTTTTCCCCCGATCATTATTGTTTAACGCAGCACTAGTACTGCCTGAGGAAGGAGCCTTAGATTTAATTTCACTCCGATATCCCCCACTTCTTCTAGGGCCACCATTGCTAGGATGGCCCCCTTTATATTCCTCTCGTACAGGCGGTTGGGGCATATCCTTCCGAGTTTCCACTTGATAGTCCTCAAGGCATTCTGCTGCTTGGATCGCCTTGGGTAGGGTATCTACCCTTTGTCTTTGTAGCTCCATACGGGCATAAGGTTTTAACCCTTCCAGGAATGTGAAAAGTTTTTCTTTGTCCCCCATGCCTCGTATATTTAGCATGAGCGCGGAGAATTCTCGTACGTAATCCCGCAATGATTTGGTCTGGCGGAGCTCCCGTAGTTTTCTCCTGGCATTGTACTCAACATTTTTGGGGAAGAATTGTGGGTGTATGGGTGCCTTCAGTTCATCCCATGTCACCAAAGCATCTTCACCGGCCCTGATGGATTCATTTTTCACCTGCCACCAGAATTTAGCATCACCCTGAAAATACATGGCAACAATTGCTACCTTCTTAACTTCTTCTAGGCCTTCCACGGCAACGAAGTACTGCTCGATGTCGAATATGAAGTTTTCCACTTCTTTAGCATTTCGATCTCCACTGTATGGCTTTGGCTCAGGAATTTTTAATTTTTTTTCCACGGGAGCAAAGTTCACAGCACCCTCGATTTGTTTTCCACCTCCTCGAAGCAAGTCTTATAAACAATCATTGACAATATTGAGATGGCCTGTCAAGTTATCTATAGTTTGTTGCATGGCAGTCACTATGTCTGCCTCTTGTTCCCTGTAGGCTATATCCTCAACACACTCCTGTTGGAGGCCCTCGAATTTACCAAAATTTTAGTTATCTCTGTAGCTACCATTTTCCGCTCTCCTTCAGAGTCGCGACTAATGTTTTCTATGTAAACTTCGGCCTGGAGCATTATGCGGTCTAGACCGTCTAAAATTTGCACAAGGATGGTTCTTAGTTCAGTCACCATATCCACGATGGGTTGTAATACGTCAACCGTCTCTTCAAGGTCCGTAATGCAGTCCTCATGATTCACCATGGTTAGAAATGGTGGTAATGGTAATACGTTCCCTCGTCCGATGTCAAGTCTAGAATCTGATATCAACTGTTACGCGGCGCCTTCCCAATATTCCTTTGAAGGGCTACGTAAGGCTAAGCAACTGATGTCAGTGTAGTTGTTGTCCGGCAAATTAGCTCCCCTCTGTATGCTAGACGAGATTGTCAGTATCGTACGGGAAAACCAATGTCAAGAACAATTGAGAGAACAGAAACGAGAATTGAAAGAAAGCTTGATGTCATTAATGAAAGCTATTACAGAAAGGCAACGCGGTGTCGAGGGGGACAGACACCAGTACAGACAATTGTTTGCTTGCTAGAATAGTTTGAATGCTTGATCCCCCCTAATAATGCTTAAAAAAAATAAACCAAAGTTACAATATTAGACCTAAATAAGCTAGAGAATCATAATGGAAACACATGGAATAAAACTACTCTATATTTACAATGAAAAGGACTTAGTTTTCTACAAGGTAGAAACAAGTCCGTTGTCAAACACCTTGTCTTTGGAATCACGTTCTGCGCGCGCGCCGTTATCTGCGCGCGCGACACTATAGGCAGCTGCCTGTGGCTGGGCGCTAGCGAGGGATATCGGTGGGGAGACAGAGGCACATGTGTGCTTGTCACTTGGTGCAGCCAAGACCACGAGGTCGTCCGTGACGCTAGGCGTTGGGAGGCTTGCCAGGACGCCATGGAGCGCGTCCAAGGGGTCATGGGGCATGGCTGGAAAGCCGCCCATGGCAATACCTATGTGGAGTGACTTTTAAGCGTTTACACTTATTCCTTCACGCTGGGTCCCTTGGACCCGGTCATTATTGCCTTCTGTAAGAGGTACAGGTGACCCTTGGTCAAATCCACTCTTCTTTTTTGGAGGATAGTAATTCTCTTTCATTTTTTCTTAAGCAAGATCGAGTAGTATCCCTTCACCCTCGACTAGCTCATGCGCTTATATAGTCCCCGAATTTATCGAGGTGGACTAATCAACCTAGCTCGTCGATCCAATAAGGCCCCATTCTCGAGCATCGACGAAGATCGGGATCGAGGTTGGTTAGGCTAATTTGTCCAAGTGAAAACCTCGGATTTGATCCTAGCCAAGCATATGCCATTTCCTGAGAAGTGGAACATGACACGTAAGTATAACCGTGCTTTCAGAATTTGTTCATCGCTTTACCTTTTCCTCCCTTCTCATCGATGTTTTCTGGTGGTGTAGCTGTTGCTTGGATGCCGGTTGCAGTTCCTCGACTCAAGGAGTGGGTCGAGGGCATCATGTCGTAGAAACTATATTTCGAGCACGCATGGCGCGAGCTTTCGAAGGGCAGGTGGGAGGACCATTCTCACAGTGAGCTTCCTCTCTTGAGTGGATAAACTTAGGTTTCCTCCGTGTTGTTTCGCCCTTTTTTTTTTTGCATGTCTTCCCAAATATATTGTGATGAGGCCTCCATCCGACGTGAAGATATCCTCCCCGAACCATTTGAAAAGAGAAGATAATAAATTGGGCTCCGAGTTCTCTGATCTCCGAGAAGAAGAAATCGAGGAGGAGGCTCGTGCGCAAATCCATAGAAAGTACCAGCGCCCGAGAGCTTCCATCAGACTCACTCCACCATTTGAGGGATGATTATAAAGAACTAGAAGAAGAAGAAGAAGAAGAAGAAGTTTTTGAATTGGTGGCCCACATGCGGTCACAGTTCGAGGGATGAAGGGGCCCTGAATCAGAGAGAGGTGAAAACGAATCACCCCGAATCAGGGGGTGATGAACAGGTAGTGGCTGTGGCCTCAGAACCAGAGAGGGACGAGGCCATATTGCTCCAAGTTAGGGACTTCAACAAGGAGACCGTGGTCGTTACTTCTCAGGCAGAGGACAATGCCCCGAAGGAAGCACTTGGAGTGATAGATCTCTTTGAGTCGCCTTCGTTTACTGACTCCATGATCAAAGAGGCTCAGACACTAAAAGGTCACCAAAGTGAAGGGCCCCAAGGGATGTCAGACCACTTTCACAACGTTTTTTGACGGTCTAGACTCCACAACCATGAAGGACGTCACCGGGTTGGGTGACTTACCGGTGCCAAGAAAGAGTCTATCTTCGGGGATTGGCGAGACTTCGTCTATTCTGAAAATAGTCGACCATTTCCCAGTTGTGAGTGCAAATCCTGACCGAAAGCGATCGATCATTATGTCTATTCCGGAGTATGCCCGGGTCCTTTTTGCCCCGTAGGGGTTACTAATTATCTTCGGTGCTGGTGACCGAAGAGAATCAAGACAAAATGAATAAGGTTGAGGCGCCTTGACTGTTCAACGAAGCACAACAGTCATTAAATTGGGTAACTTTGAATGCTTCTTTATTATGTATTTAGATTAAGTTGCAAACAACCATAACTTTTTCTTTGTGCTTGCAGGCCTCGGTGCTTCATCACGAGACTTTTCTCTGATATCGGGAAAAGTTAAGCCATCATGAGTCCGAGACTCGAGGGCTCACTGAGAAGAGGGATGCTTACAAATTTCTTAGTGAGAAACTCCAGGCTGAGCTGGAAGCGGCTCGGAATGAGCATTCCGACCTACTCGAGCAGGTAAGAAGAGTATTTGAAGTTAGTGACGATGATTCAGGCACAATGGCTAACGGTCCGAACCTGTTGGTTCAAAAGAAACTTGACCAGATCGAGAAGCTCCAGGTGGAGGTGGATGGGGTAAAGGCCGAATAATGGAAAAGAAACATGGACCACTTGGCCTAGAAAAAGGAGACTACCCGGGCACAATTGGCTTCGGCTAAGGTCCAGCTTCGGACTACAAAGAAAAAGGCCTTGGTGAAGGCCAAAAAGATCGAGGAGCTCCAGTCTCAGCTGAGTTCGGCTGTCTCCGATCAAGAAAATCTAGCCAAGGAGCTTGAGGAGAGGTATTCATGGTCAAGGCCGAAGCTGATGAGAGGGTGGCCCAGCACAAAGCCGATGCCGAGGTGGATCAGTACCTCATAAAAATATAGTTGAGCATACTATGTGTCAATCCCGAAGGGATGGCCCTCGAGGGAGTTCGTGCTCGGTGTTTTGATTTATCGGTTAAGATCGAGAATTCCAAGGTGCTCAAAGTCGAGGCCAGAAAGTTGGCCCATACCAAGGAGGAAGATTCCAAAGGGTCTGAAGATTCGGGTGACTCCGAGGGTGGCAGAGTCCCCAAAGGTGTTGATGCGGCCCGCGATGAAGACTAGGCCACTCAGGACCATTTTTAGATGTTTTTGTCTTCTTTTTGTATCACCCTTTTGTTGAGGCCGTTCGGACATTGTAAAAATTTTCATTGGGGCTATTTGGCCCTTGTTTAAAGAATTTTTAATATGTATATAAGTCATTTTCCCTTCCACAACTTTTTGAATTTTCCCTTTGCTTTATTATTTTGTATTCGCAAAGATCGAAATGACTTAGCATAAAATAATTAGATTACGTTCGGAGGTTCGAATTAACCTTGCCTTTAAAATTATTTTGTTTTAAGGCATCGAGGGCATTCGGTATTACCGAAAACTTTTATCTAAAGTAGTTTAGATTACAGTTTTCCGAGGGTAGCCTTTAGAACCGATTATAAAATTTTTTGAAGGCCTTGTTTTTGTTAAGAGTCTCGGGCGTCTCCGATCCGTGTTAATATGGTCGTAGCCCTTTTAGTTCGGGTGCCGCCTAGTGGGCTTGCTGTCCCAAGTTATCCGTGTTTAACTAAGATAACAGTCCCCGAGTGGGGGTGGCCGTGGCCTTTGAAATTTGGGCGTTGCCTAATAGATATTATTCCCCCGTTATCTGATAGCTCGGACTGTTCGAGTTTGTTTTTAGAAGGCAGTCCCCGAGTGAGAGTGATTGATTAAACTTGAATTAAGTTGGCCCTTGGGCTCGATACCTTTAGGGGATCGGATGTAGAAAATTCCTTGACAAATGCAAGAAAAATTTTAAGGGACAAGATGTTTGAGCGCAAGGAAGAGACTTCTTGTTATTCCTGTGCATAATAGTTATACATGTATACATGATTTATGCCAGGGTTTGAGCAGTGTATGTTGGCACGGTTCATTTGACCGTTGGGCCCTTACAATAAATCCTATTGATTGAGGCCATTTAATCATGAAGTCTCTTTCCTTGCTAAAGTCAATATCCGAGGGTAATGCCCTCCAGTGTTCGGGGTTGATCGAAGAGAGGCCTCGAATGCTGTTGTGATTATCATCACCGGTTCGTAGACGGCCTTCAATTCTAAGTTAACACGATTTACTTGATGCCTCATTAAAAACCTTGCCAACAAACCCATTTGGGACAAAACCGGTTCAAGGGAAAAAGAGTGCAACGCGTGCTTTCAGACCTAAAATATCGTATTGTCCCTTGTTGGCTACTTGAAAGCGTTAGTTTAAAATTTAAATAAAATAAAGAACGGGGTCATACCTTAGTAGTAATATCGCTTCAAGTGAGGTATATTCCAGTTGTTCGGTAGTTGCTCCTTATTCATTGTTCCGAGTTTGTAGGATCCCTTTCCGGTGATCTCGATAATTTGGTACGGTCCTTCCCAGTTTTGCACCAACTTTCTTTCATTCAGGTCTTGGGTGCTTAGTGTGACCTTCCTTAGTACCATTTCCCCCGAATTGAAGTGTCGAAGGTTGGCCTTTTTATTGTAATACCTTTCAATCCGCTGATTTTGGGCGGCCAACCGGACAAGGGCGGCATCGCGCCTTTCATCTAATAGCTTCAGGCTCGTACTCATGGCCTCGTCGTTCAATTCCTTTGTTGCATATCGGAGTCTAATACTTGGTTCTCACGGTATTAGAGCTTCGGTGCCATAAACCAAAGAAAATGGGTTGGCCCCGATACTGGACTTCGAGTAGGAATTCCTTCCATTTTCCTTTGGCGTCGGTTAACCTCTTTTTAAGGTTTTGGAGTGTGGTTTTGTTGGTAGATTCAGCTTGTCTGTTCCCACTAGGGTGATAGGATCTTTATAATCTTATGGTCTTCAAAAAATTTGGTTACTTTGCTGCCGATGAATTGTTTCCCATTGTCGCATACAATCTCGGTCGGCATTCCGAATAGGCATATGATGTGGTCCCAAATGAAATCGATGACTTCTCTCTCCCTGACCTTCTCGTACGCCTTGGCTTCCACCCATTTAGAAAAATAGTCAGTCATAAACAATATAAATTGAGTCTTACCGGGTATCCATGGAAAGGGCCCGACGATGTCCATTCCCCACTTCATGAACGGCCATGGTGAAAAAACTGAATGCAACAACTTCCCGGGTTGATGAATCATTGGAGCGTGTCTTTGGCATCCATCACATTTTTGAACGAACTCCTTAGCGTCTTTTTCCATGTCAATCCAGTAGTAAGACACTCTGATTATTTTTCAAACCAGCGATTCGGCGCCCGAATGATTTCCACGGGTACCTTCATGGATTTCCCTTAAAACGTACTCAATATCCCGTGGCCCTAGACATATTGCAAGTGCTCCATAAAATGTTCTTCTGAACAGGGTTCCATCTTCGGACAGGTTAAACCGGGCTGCCTTTTTATGTATGGCCCTCGATTCTTTTGGATCAGAGGGCAGTTTATCGGTCCTGAGATATTCTACGTATTTTTTCCTCCAGTCCCAAGTTAGGCTCGTTGAGTTGATCTCGGCATTGCCTTCTTCCACCACTGATCTCATAAGTTGTACGACTTCTCCCGAGTTAAACGTGTCATCTTCAAGCGATGACCCAAGTTAGCGAGGGCATCAGCCTCGCTGTTTTGATCCCGAGGTACGTGTTGCAAAGTCCATTATTTGAACCGAGGTAATTTTACCTGTAACTTGTCCAAGTAACTTTGCATTCGTTCTTCTATGATCTCGAGTGTTCTATTAACTTGGTTTACCACAAGGAGGGAGTCGCACTTGTCTTCGATCACCTCTGCCCCTAAGCTTTTGGCTAGTTCAAGGCCTACAATCATGGCCTCATATTCAGCCTCGTTGTTAGTCAATTTCACAGTTCTAATAGATTATCTAATTATGTTACCTGTTAGTGGCTTCAATATGATGCCAGGTCCGAACCTTTTTGCGTTAGAGGCGTCGTCCGTAAAGAGAGTCCAAATTCCCGAGGAAGTCCCTGAGTTAATTAATAACTCTCTTTCGACCTCGGTATTAGGGCCGGTGTAAATTCGGCCACAAAGTCTGCTAAAATTTGAGACTTAATGACGGCCCGGGGTCGGTATTCTATATCGCACCCACTTATATCCATGGCCCTTTTGGCCAACCAGCCCGAGAGCTCGGGCTTATGCATAACGTTCCTCAACGGGTAAGTAGTTACGACACATATGGGGTGACATTGGAGGTAGGGTTTTAGCTTCCTAGAGGCGCTTAGCAAAGCGAGCGCAATTTTTTCTAGGTGAAGGTACCTCGTTTACGGCTCACCTAGGGTCCTGCTAACATAGTAAATTGGAAATTGTGCACCTTGATCTTCCCGGGCTAGGACTCCACTTACCGCTATCTCCGAGACCGCCAAGTACAAGTACAGTTGTTCATCTGCCTTTGGTGTGTGAAGCTGCGGCGGGCTCGATAAGTACCGTTCTAGTTCCTCCAAGCTCTTTGGCCTTCTAAGGTCCACGAGAAGTTATTCTTCTTTTTCAATAGTGCGAAGAATCGGTGGCTCTTGTTGGATGACCTAGAAATAAATCGCCCCAGGGCAGCTATGCGCCCGGTTAACCTTTGCACGACCTTTACGTTGTCCACGACCGTGATATCTTCGATGGCTTTGATTTTGTCGGGATTGATATTGATTCCCCGGTTTGATACCATAAATTCGAGGAATTTACCCGACCCAACTCCAAATGCATATTTTTCTGGGTTCAGCATCATATTCTATTGCTTCAGTATGCTGAAGGTTTCATACAAATATTTTAAATGGTCATCTGCTTGCAGGGACTCAACCAACATGTTGTCAATGTAAACTTCATTGGTTTTCTTATTTGTTCCTCGAACATCCAATTTACTAGGCGTTGGCAAGTGGCACCGGCATTTTTTAATCCAAACGACATCATGTTATAGCAGTATCTGCAGTATTTAGTGATGAAGGAAGTTTTTTCCTCATCACCCGGGTCCATCTGTATTTGGTTGTACCGGAATAAGTGTCGAGAAAACTGAGAATCTCGTGGCCGGTCGTGGAATCGATCATACAATCGATGTTGGGAAAAGGAAAAGAGTCTTTAGGACATACCTTATTCAAATCTTTGTAATCTACACATATTCTTAGTTTATTCCCTTTTTTAGGGACTACTACTACATTTTCTAACCAATCCGGGTATTTAACCTCCCGAATATACCCTATTTGAAGGAGTTTAGATACCTCATCCTTGATGAAAGCATGCTTGATCTCGGACTGGGGTCTCCTCTTCTGTTTGACCGGTGGAATTTTGGGTCTAGGCTTAGCTTGTGAATGGTTATCTCCGGCGATATCCCTGTCATGTCAAGGTGGGACCAAGCGAAACAATCTTCTTTAGTTATATGAAATTGAATGAGTTTTTTCCTGAGCTCGGAGCTTAACCCCATGCCCAATATACCTTTCAATCGGGAAAGCGTTCCCTCAATATGACTTGTTCAAGATACTCGCCCGTTAATTTAGTGGCATCAGAATGGGCCATAAAAGATTTGGGAACCCCGTAATCATCATCCTCGCCTTCCTTTTGTCTGTCCGAATCTAGCGAGGATGGTATCAGTGATTTTTATTTGGCCCCGTTTTTGATCATCTGGTTCGAATCCTTCGATGTTGAGATTGTAGATGCCGGTATAACCTCCTCGACCGCGAACATTTCCTTGGAAGCCAATTATTCATCGTAGACTATTTTGACTCCGCTAGGTGTTGGGAATTTCAGTGCCTAGTGCAATGTCGAGGGCACCGCCCTCATGTTGTGGATCCATGGCCTTCTGAATAAAGTGTTGTACCTCAAGTGTCCTTCGATCACATAAAATTTAGTTTCCTGGATGGTCCCGGTCGGTGTTTATTGGTGACTTTATCTCGCCCTTAGTGGTTTCACATGCCATGTTGAATCTGTTTAGAACTCGGATTGCAGGCATGATTAGGTCTTGTAGACTGAGCTGCTCCACGACCCTCGATCGAATGATGTTGAGCGAGCTACCTGGATCAATTAACACACGTTTAACTCAAATTTTATTTATGAGTACAAATATTACCAGTGCATCATTGTGGGGATGTACGATCCATTCCGCATCCTCGTCGTTAAAAGATAAAGTTCCTTCCAGTATGTATTCTCGAGTTCGTTTCTCCCTAGTAATGGATATTTTGGTGCATTTCAACATCGGGCCCTGTGGGATATCAACCCCGCCGATGATCATGTTATTGACGTGTTGAGGTTCTTCTTATTCCGTTTGTTTGTTGGAATCCATGTTCGTGAAATGATTCTTGGCTCAATTGCTTAAGAATTCTCGAAGGTGCCCATAGTTGGATAGTCGAGCCACTTCCTCTCTCTCAGTTGTCGACAATCTTCCGTTCTGTGACCGTGAGTGCCATGATATTTGCACATCTGGTTAGGATCCCGTTGGGTTGGATCGTTGTAGAGGTCGAGGCTATTTAGTATCTTTGATGAGCCCGATAGCTAGTACAATGGTGGCAACATCGACATTAAAGTTGTATTTCGAGAGCCTTGGCGCTTCTTTAGGCCCGATGGACCAGTCGAAAAGGTCTTTGGTCATGAGTCCCTGGTTGCTCTGACCTTGTTCATTTCTCCTTTCATTGAGTTCTGACCGGACCCACTACTTCTCCGATCCTCATTATATGGCTGATATCGATCCCTGTTTGGTCTTAGTTCACGATCTCCCTTAACTCTGTCGAGGGTTCTAACGGGATAAACAGACCCCAAACGGGCCCTGGGTTGATCATCTTTGACTCTGATTTTTGATTGATACCGATTATGCACATCGGCCCAGGTAACGGTCGGGTATTCTATCAGGTTCTGCTTCAGCTGCTGTGAATCCACCGAGCTTCGAATATTGAGTCCCTGAGTGAAAGCTTGAACAACCCAATCATCAACGACATGTGGCAGATCCATTTATTCCATTTGAAAACAGGACACGAACTCTCTGAGCATCTCGTTATCCTTTTGTTTTACTTTGAAAAGGTCTGATTTCCTGGTCTCGACCTTGATGGCACCAGCGTGTGCTTTCACGAAAGAATCTGAAATCATAGCCAAAGAGTCAATAGAATTAGGAGGCAAGTTGTGATACCATATCATAGCTCCTTTTGACAAAGTCTCCCCAAATTTTTTCAGCAGAACAGGATCGATCTCATCGTCCTCCAAGTCGTTCCCTTTGATGGCACATGTATAAGAGGTTACATGTTCATTTGGGTCGGTCATTTTGTTATACTTAGGAATTTCAGGTATACGGAATTTTTTAGGGATCGACTTCGGAGCCGCACTCAGAGGAAAAGGTTTTTGTACGAACATCCTAGAATCTAGGCCTTTCAATATCGGAGGTTCTTCTGGGATTTGGTCTACCCTGGAATTGTAGGTTTTCACCTTTTGTCATTAGCTTCGATTTTCTTTTCCCCTGATTCTATCCATTTTGTAAGCTCCTCGAGCATCTTTATGATCTCGGGGTTAGCCCCCGATTCATGTTCATTTTACCTTTCTATGACCCGTTCATCCCTGCAAGTGACTTCCCGAGACGGATCGGGCTCAACCATGCTCGGTGCACGGCTTTGGTTCTGTAACTGAGCTATCGTCGCCTGTTGAGCCTGCAACGTTTCGAAGATCACCCGTAGACTGATTCCGTCTCCTTCAATGTTTTTGTGTGTTTCGAGTTGTCGATTGGGGTCCACCACTGACGCTATTTTCGGGGTCAGTAGGAAAGTTTCCGTCGATAGCCACATATGAATTAACATCAATCGGATTTGTGATCGGGATTCCAACGGGATCAGCAGACGGTACCTTATTACCAACATTTTATTTTTGCGTCAATTGTTATTTTCACCTTGATGACCGGACTCGTTGTCAACATGTAGGGGTGCTGATTGAGAGTTTGACATTTTGTGTTTTAGCCTGGAATCAAAGGTACTTCAAAAAGAAAGTGTAACCTAGTGTGTGTTATAGAGATTTGAATCAAATAACCACTATTATCCTTAGCCTCACGGTGGGCGCCAAACTGTTTACCCTCAAAATCGGATAACAATTGAATTTGTACGTGATCTTAAGGATATGTGATCTAACTCAATACGAAATGAGAAATCAGATTGAAATTGAAATAGATAATGAGAAAGTAAATGCAAACCACACAAGTTGAATAATCTTAGCCTTGGAAGGTTAGTCGCCCTCAAGCCAAAAATACTTTTATCGATGCCGGAACAGAATGACAAGACAATAAGAAATAAAAATAGTAATATATTTACTTGGGATGCGTGTTACAATGTATTTTACAAGTAATCAGACTCCCATTTTATATAGTAGGGGAGTCATACTTTAGGTACAATTCTATAAAAGGTAAAAATCTCCTGGTTTGATAATTTGTCGGTTCTTTACTTATACATACCGAGATTCCCACTGAAATATCCAATTGGTTACAGATATTTTGGCCTTCTATTATTCCGGTCTTATGTTGTTTTATACCGGCAATGTCTCCTCGAGCTTATTCAGGGTCAGAATCGATTCCGGGATCACGGGCTCAATGTTCTTGAAGACGGACATTCTGACCTCGTGTTATGGTTCGATGAAAGTCGGTATCGATCTTCAACCTTTCGCGTTCCAAGCCCGATCTATTGTGCAATAGTTGAGCCCGATTTCGACCGTATACAATAAGAAAAAAAATTAAGGCAAAATTGTAGTAACCTTATTGAGGTTTAAGCATATATAGAAAATTCTATATGTATAAGAAAAACATAATTGAGTGTAAGTAATAAATAAATATATGAATTGCGGCTGAAGTACGATCATATGTATATGTTATGTGTGTGTTATATGCATATTAATTTCTTGACACATGTATTGCATGTGTATATCGAGTTATTCAGTACAAGATTTCTTTAAAAAATGTATAACACTGTTAAAATATATTTTTATTAGCTATATTTTTTTCTTTGAATATGGCATGAGATACTTAATAATTATGAGAACGATTAAACTAGGAAAAAAGTTAGCACAAATGAAAAAATAAAGCTAAATATTACCCTGCAATAATGGCGTCAGCATGAGAACATGCTCATCTCAGCTTCCTAGAACAATCAACTTTTTAGATTTACTACTCTCCGAGATTCTTGTCACGATCCAAAATCTATTATAGATCGTGATGGCGCCTAACGCCGTCGTCAGAAAAGCCAACGGTGATTGATCAATTTAATTACTCATTTTATTACTTTTGAAATCATAAGTTTTAATAAGAAGAAAATTTACACTTTTAAATCCATGGGAATGCATAAAATTAGTAGTTTGTAAGAGAAATGAAAGGCGATGATAATATTCGTAATCGTAAACATAGATTGGTATATCTCAAAGCCCGGTGTCACAAGTGCATGAGCATTTACTAAGGAGTACAATAGTAATGCAATGTCGGTCTAGAATGTAAACGAGACGGGATAAAATAATAGTACGATAGAGACTCTGTAGACTACGATGCATAGTGCTGGTATGCAGTTCACGTAGTCTCCTCAACAGCTGCGCCTACACACCAAGATGATCACCAAATGAACATGTCAGATCCTGCACATTTAGAGCAGAAATGCAACATGCGTACGTAAATCAACACATACCCAATAAGTATCTAGCCTAACCCCGGAGAAGTAGTGACGAGGGTTCGACAACGAATAGTGATCCAATATATCAACATGATAAATCATAAGTAGATAAGAAGCACAACAATAGTAGTGAGGTAAAACTGTAACTAACACAATCTTCCAAAATTTCTTTTAACGATATCAATTTCTCAATCACGTATTATATCTCAACAACTCAGAAATATCAAGTGTCAATATCAATGGATAAGAGATTATCATATAAGATGCAAAGCATCAGTGGACGAAAGAACCTCGTGAATATTCAGACTGCTAGTGATATAACGCACGATTATGTCGAGGTCGTACGGCCAAATCTCAGAAAGAATATGACATTGTCGAGGCAATCGACATGATCCCATTATAACGTATACACTGCCTAGGATCGAGAAGCACGAACCATAGATACATCTATTATACTGCCGAGGCGAACGGCCCACTCCCATGAAAGCGTGGTATATAATTCTACTGAGGCGTTCAGCTCGCTCCAAGAGAAAGGAATTATCGAATTACGAGACACGACCTTACGATACAGTATATGAACACAAGGTAAGTATAACCTTACCGTTTCTCAAATAATTTTCCAACAACTCAAGGTAATAAAGCTCGGCCTAATACATGTGTATATATTTCTAAATCAAGCTCAGTTATAGTTTCAATTAATTAAGGCAACAGAATGAGTTCAAATATTTCAAATATTACATGATAAAGTCCTAAGTTTACCCGTACATAAACATGATTTAGCTACGTACAGACTCTCGTCACATCGTGCGTACGTGGCACACCCAACTAATAGCATATAACAATTACATCACCTAGAGGTAATTATCCCCTCACAAAGTTAGACAGGAGACTTACCTCGCTCTGAAGTTCCATAACCGGCTCCAACGCCTCTCTAACACCTCAACTCAAAGCCAAACGTCCTGAAACTAGTCAAGCAACAAGTAAATCAATCAAAATATACTCCAATGCTTACAATTTATAATGATTTCTAACTCCACTCGAAAAGTCAATAAAGTAAACCCTCAGGCCCACGTGCCTGGATTCCGAAAATTTTCTAAGATAAACTTTACCATAACACCACGAACTCAAATATAAAATTTATTCCTAATTCCATTTCCAAAATCATGGTCAAATCCAAAATATCAATTCTAGGTATTTCTCTTAAAATTCCACAATTTCCGTGAATTTTTATAAATTTTCATGTTAAAATTGGTATACAATCCAAGTATTTAACTAACATGATGTGGGAATTAATTACCTTACAATGGTTGATGAAAATCTCCTCTTGAAGCTCTCCAAAAATTGCCCAAGCCAAGAGAAAATAAAAGAAAATGGGCCAAATCCCACATAAAAATCAAGTCTGCCCAGCGCTACCTCGCATCTGCAGTCCCCTGGTCACTTATGTGACAGCCGCTTTTGCGGCTTCAATCTCGCACATGCAAGAACTCAAGTCAGGTCGACGGCCTCATCTGTGGTGTCGTTTGCGCATCTGCGGCCCCCGCTTCTGCACTGCCCCCTCCACAGGTGCAATTCTGCTTATGCGGCGTAACGACCGCATCTGCAGTCCCAGCACTGCCCCAATGAAAATACGCTCTTGCGCTTGCATGACCGCTTCTACGTTGAAGATCTCTCTTACTAACTGGAATCAAAGAATTAGTAGATTTGTTCCGCCCAAAATGGGAAGAGTATGCTAACGCGAATCTCGAACGGTCGCGTTGCATATGCGGCCCTTTTTCCGCATGTGCGAACGCACTCAGGCCTTTTAGCAATACAACAAAGCTCCAAAGTGATACGCGACCACTCCGAAACACACTCGAGGCCCCCGGGATCCCGTCTGAACTTACCAACAAGTTCCATAACATAACACAAACCTGCTCGAGGCCTCAAATCACATCAAATATCATCAAAACTTCGACGAATCGACGATCGAAACCTTTCTTTAAACTTTCAAACTTTGATGAACACGTATGATTCGTACTTAAACATTTTGGAATGACGCCAAACTTTACGTACAAGTTACAAATCACGACACGAACTTATTCTAAGGCTAGGAATCCCAACGGACATCGATAACACCCAAGTCCACCTCAAACCAAACTTAGGAAATTCTAAAACCTTCAAAATGTCAATTTTCCACAATAAGCGCCAAAATGCTCCCGGGTTGACTCGCTAATCAACCCGAACATACGCCCAAGCTCGAAATAATCATACGAACATATTGGAACATTCAAATTCTGATTCTCAGGTCGTTTACTCAAAAGTCAAACCTTAGTGAATTCTTTCAACTTAAAGCTTCCGAAATTGGAATTTTCCATCTGAATCAACTCTGAACTTCCCGAAATTTGATTCCGACCACACGTGCGAGTTGTAATACATGAAGTGAAGCTACTCAAGGCCTCAAACTGCATGACGACGTGGTAGAGCTCAAAATAACTGGTCGGGTCATTACAATTTTGATATTGATTACGTAATCTAGTTTTTTTATATATGTAGTATCATATATACGAGCTATATTTCTTTTGATCTGGTGCGATTTAAAGTACGAGAGTCAAACAACTTAATTTTCACTATGTATCAATGAGTCTTCAAATCTTCTAAATAAAATTTACATTTTTAAAAAATATGCATGATAAACATTAGAAGTCACAATAGTTAATAATTATTAATATATTTAAAATATCATGATCAAGGAATGATCTCTTTGACACTTAAAAAAATAATAATGTCACATAAGATGGATAATATTACTGGAAAAAAGAAAACTATATTAACAATTTTATACAATTTAGTATCATAGAGACACGCTCTATTCTTTTTTTATGCGGGGCACAAGGACCAAGCAACTTAATTTTTAACGTGTATCATTGAGTCTTCAATTATTCAAAAATGAAATTTATATATTTAAAATTATTATACTTTAATTCATACTAGAGTCGAAGTAGTAATTAATATATTTAAAAGATATTTGAAAAAATTATGATCAAGAAATAAGCTCTTTGACACTTGTAGTAATAACATACTCACAATAAGATGAATAATAAAAAAAAGATAACTAAATTAAGAATTTTACGTAATTTAGCTTACTAAAAATTAAGGGTAAAATTTTAGTATTCTTATTGAGGTTTGAGTATATATATTCAAGCGAATAATAATTAAGTCTAGTAATTGGCAACAATTGAAAAATGAAGTGCAACGGAAGTAGGGTTTTGTGTATATATTGTGTGTGTTTGATATACATATTAATTTCTTGGCACGGGCATTGCACGTGTATCTCAAGTTACTCAATAAACAATTATTTGAAAGAAAAAAAAATATATATATATATAACACTATTAAAACATACTTTCATTACTTATGCTTGTTTTTTGAATATGGCATGGATTATTTAATATTTATGAGAACAATTAATCAGGAAAAAAGTTAGCGCAAATGAAAAATTGATGCCAAACGTGATAGTATTATTCACCCTTCAATAGTGGCGTCAGTATGGGAACATGCTCATATCAACATTTCAAAACAAGTCAACTTTTTAGATTTATCACTCTTCGGGATTCTGATAGTGCTTATATAAACTAATTTTTTCTGTATCGTTAGTATTATATATACACACTCTGTTTCTTTTTATGTGGTGCGAAGAGAGTCAAGCAACTTAATTTTCAGTCTACATTATTGAGTCTTTAATTTTTCTGAAATAAAATTTACATATTTAAAAATAATAAGAAAAGTATTATATGTCATATAATTAGTAATTAAAATATTTAAAAAATACGTAAAATTATCACGATCGAGGAACAATCTCTTTGATGCTTAAACAAGTAACAGTAGCACATAAGATGAATAATTTTATTGGAAAAAAGGAAACAAATTTTTTTAAAAAAATCATAATAGCTTAAGAAAAAAAAAAGTAAGGGTAAATTTTTACTTTTCTTATTGAGATTTGAGTAAATATAGGAAATTCTATATGTACAAGCAAACAATAATTGAGTCTAGTGAAATGGCAACAACTGAAAAAACGATTTGCAACAAAAGTAGGATTATATATGTTGTATGTGTTTTATATACCTATTAATTTCTCGGCACGTGTGTTACACGTGCATCTCAAGTCATTTAGTACAAGATTTTAAATAAAAAAAACATATAACACTACTAAAATATACTTCTATTACTTAAGCTTATTTTTTTGAATACGGCATGAATTATGTAATATTTATGAGAACTAATTCGGAAAAAAGTTATCGCAAATGGAAAAAAAAATTGCCAAAAATGATAGTATTATTCACCCTTCAATAGGCGTCAACATGAGAACATGCTCATATCACTAATCCTTTTTCTTTTATATATATATATATCTCTAGTATTATATACTCACACTCTAGTTCTTTTATGTGGTGCAAGTCGAAGCACGAGATTCAAGCAACTTAATTTTCAATGTGTATTATTGAGTCTTCAACTCTTCTGAAATAAAATTTATATGTTTAAAATTATACGAAAAATACTATATGTCAAAATAGTAAGTAATTAATAATTTAAAAGATATTTGATGAAATCAAACTCTTAGTTGCTTGAAATAGTAACAGTATCACATGAGATGAATAATTTCATAGGAAAAAGAGAAACAAATTAATGATTTTGCATAATCTAGCTTTAAGAAGAAAAAAAAAAAGTAAGGGTAAATTTTTAGTATTCTTATTGAGGTTTGAGCATATATAAGAAATTCTATATCTACAACCGCACAATAATTGATTCTAGTGAAATGGTAATAATTAAAAACATGAATTGCAACAGAAGTACAGTTTTGTATATATATATTTAAAATTTATTGTCCTCAACCTTTTCTTATATTTTTTTGCTATTAACTATTAACTTGACCAATATTAACTAAACTGACTAGATTAATTTATTATTTACAACAAATTACTCTAAACTATAATTTTCTCACCATTTTTGAAACACTACTTTAATTCACATACTTTGAATTCCAAGAAGATGAAAATGTGAAATAGTTTAACTAGAGATGCTTTTCTAATCAATTTACTCATGCTCACACTTCATGCAAATGAAAAGAATTGGGTAGTATTAGTCATAAAAAATCATTGCCCAAACAACTTCTTATGTCATATGAGATTATTATTATTATTATTATTATTATTATTATTATTATTATTATGATTTATTCTTAATTCGGAAAAACAGGATAAAAATAAGGGTAAAAACAGTGTGTTATTCGTCCTTTTGTGGATCTCCAAAGTACAAGAATCACAGGGGGAGTAACGAAAATATTAAAAAATAATTATAAAAAAAATAATTAAAAAAAAAAAGCGACACAAGAAATAAGCGGCTCGTACGGTCCAATAAGATTTTGAAACGTTGTAAAAAAAAAGACGCCAATATTTCAATAGGTGTAGTTATGGTGTGAGATTCTCATTCTCCTCTGTTTTTTTGTGTTCATCCCTTTTTCGTTCGTTGCCAAAGGAATCATCTTTTCTAGAATTTCTGCAATATGAACCTGTATTATTCTATTTAGAATAAAGTATCGTATTCGGAGCAATGATTCAAAACCTGAAGATCCAAAAAAAACTGAATCGGTTGGTCCCACAAAAAATTACGCTTACTTTTCTAAATTAATTATCCAATCGATATTGACTCGTTAACTAATTTTTAAATAATTCGCAAGAGAGAAATCTGGAAATAATTAATTAGGCTGTAGCTATATTTTCAATTGACCTTCTGCTTGACACATGTCCTATCTAGCATGTTTTGGACGTGCCCGATAAACTAAAATACTTTTAGCGTTTATATTTTTGTTTAATCCAATATTTAGTTGGAGAGATAAGGATTCTTTTCTGATGGTCCTCGTGGAACGACCGTGCCTCTTGTTCCTTTCTCAATTAACTAATACGGTACCCTTGAATTAGAAAAAAACGGAAAAGTACTTAAACTACCACTATTGTTTACTAAATTATTTATAAATATTTTTCATTCATCTATTCGTCTGAAAAAGCACACAGTATTATTTATATACTTTATATTACTTCTCATTTTAACGGCAGTCTTTTAATGCATTGGCAATAGTTTATTAGGCTACGTAGTTTTTGATTTCACTTCATACATATGGATATAACATATCTACTCCATTTATTTGACCCACCCTATTATTTTATTTTTACTTTCCTATTTTTTCTCTTTCTTTCTTACCACCTCGACTGGACGGCGGAAATTGCAAATCAAAAAAATCGCTAAAGACCTCGCGTGACTTGACTCCTTGAACCCCAACTCAAAAGAACCAATCACCAATGGTGAAGAAAGTGAGTTTACAGATCTTGTTTTGAAGAAAGTCGAGGCGTTTGTTTTTGGCAGTGGTGCGTTTTTGGGTGGTGTTGTGGCTATTTTGCTGGAGGAAACTGGCTGGATTTCATGATGGTCATGGAGCTGTTTTAATGACTGTTTTTGGGGGGTGTTAGTGTTAGTATTCTGTATTTGTAAATCAATTCTGGAGAAAATAAAATAACATAAACAGAAATGTAAATGAAATAACAAAACCAATTCAAGCCCACTAAATTCACAGTGTTTCCTTAAGAAATTTAATCCCCTCCTAGTACCCAAGGTTATGAATTATTTCCTCCCAGGATAGAATGAATTACACACTGGTGTAGTGGTATTTCAAACCCCAGTGTTTCAGCAAACACAAAGTTCGGTAGCAAATCACACTTACTTTTGCTTTCTTTGAAGTTAAGAATATGCAGAAGAAAGGAGGAGAACTCAGAAATTAGTATGTAAAATCTGAGAGAATGGACTTGTATTTATAGCCAAAGTTAGGCTGAAATCTGAAAGAGGTGCAACTCTTCAGAATGACTGTTTTTTCAAAACGGCCATAGAATAATTGTCATGACATAGTTGGCTATTTACTCAACAACAAAGAGGAAAAATTGAAGGGTAGTTAATTTTCTGTTACAAAAACAGAAAACTGAATATTGGATAACTGAAATGGATTTAATATTAATATTTATTTTAATATTAATATTTCATTATTAAAATAAATATTTAATAACATTTCTGTTAATATTTACTATTAACAAATAAATTTTGTCCAAAAATTAATCAATCGATCATTTGACCAAATTCGAATCTGAATCCGAATCCGAATCCGAATCCGAGGCCGAGCCGAGCGAGCGAGTGACTACGACGACGACGACGGCACGAGGCTTGACTTCTTCTCAACTCTTTATGAGGTAGAAGAATAGCAATTACTTATATACCCATCAAAAAACTTTTCCTCTTCCCATGTGGGACAATCAAGGAGGGAACCTCAAATATTTCATGGTTCCCTCCATTTCCCATTCACCCCTGTTCTAAGCTATTAATGCTTAAAAACCTCAAAGGCTAAGATCTGGAGGAAAATGGATGATTACATAGCTGAAATGGGGTGGTGTTTTGGAACTGTTGCACAACGGAGCGTACCAGCTACATTTTAATCGATCATTTGACCAAATCCGAATCCGAATCCGAGGCAGAGCCAAGAGAGCAACGACGACGACGCGAGGCTTGCCTTATTCTCAACTCTTTATGAGCTAGAAGAAGAGAAATTGTTTATATACCCATCAAAAACCTTTTCCTCTTCCCATGTGGGACAATCAAGGAGAGAACCTCAAATATTACTCAAATAATTCATTTTTCCCTCCATTTTCCATTCACTCTATTTTAAATTATTAATGTTTAAAAACCCCAACAGTTAGAAGGCTAAGATCTAGAGGAAAACAGATGATTACATAGCTGAAATGGGGTGGTGTTTTAGAACTATTGCACAGTGGAGCGTACCAGCTACATTTTAAGGCTCTTTGGGGGTGTTTTTACGTGATTTTGCGCCTATTTTTTGGTACTAAATTGTGACTTTTTTTGCTGATTTTTGGGTTGGAGGAAATGATAGGATGGGGGTTGTTGTATAACAGGGATTGTGCGACAGAAATAGTAGGGAGATAATTTGTAAAGTAAAAAATGAGAATAGTGAATTAAAAATAGTGAGGAAGGAGAGTGAATTGAAGGAAGCTGCCAATGTTGTTAATTTTCTTTTCAAGGCATGAAGAGGAGGGGGTGATTTGGTGGGTGGGACTAGGTGTATTGGGTGATAAGAAAAAAAAGAGGGGAAAAAAGAGTAAGGAAAAAAGAAAGAAAATAATTGGGCGGGTCAAACAAATGGGGCGAGTATATTATACCCATATGTATGAAGTGAAATCAGGAAGTAAATTGCACGGGGCACCCTATTTGGTCGTCCTCATTTAACCTATACCTATTTTTTTTAAACTTTTAACTTGTACCCACTTTTTAAATAACTTCAG